>OMKL01021520.1:7267-22713 GCA_900302295.1 Parasudis fraserbrunneri
GATCACCTGCTCCTGGAGGCCGCTGCGGTGCTCGGCGAAGCTCTCCGGGGTCAACACTGCCACCGAGCTCATGGTTCCAAGACTTGTGCCGCTGTTCCACTGGGGTAGAAATGGTAAATGGTAAATGGACTGCATTTATATAGTGTAATAATCCAAAGCCCTTTACAACTTATGCCTCACATTCACCCATTCACTCACACATTCACACACAGACGGCGGAGGCAACCACGCAAGGTGCCAACCAGCTCGTCGGGAGCAGTTAGGGGTTAAGTGTCTTGCTCAAGGACACTTCGACACGCTTCCAGGAGGAGCCGGGGATCGAACCGGGAACCTTCAGATTACCAGACGACAGCTCTACCTCCTGAGCCACTGTCGCCCCTGATAGAGAGAGATAATAAAATAAATGAAATAAAACAAATCACAAAAAGCTCCAATGTCCTCTTAGGAAGGGAACAATGCCCCTGAAATATGCATATTCATCCAGGTGGTGGGGCTGGGAAGGTATACAGTCCATCCATGCAAAGGTATGCATTTTTCCAACATCGTTGTCAGTGATATAAACAGTACATATATTTTTTTGTGAAATCCAATATATGGTACATAAAAATTACATGTTGGCGGGAAGACGGTGTCTTATATTTTGTCTTAATTGTGTGTCATGTAATCTGATGTGGGAAGGGCCATTTAGATGGTATGACAGGTAAATAAAATATAATTCATTCATTCATTCATTCATATTGCAGCAGTATGATAAGAAATGTGCAATGGAAATTCTGAATTAAGTAACACCGTCACAACTGTGCGACCAAAAAAAAAAAAAAAAAAGACATCAGAATGACATCACACCAGACATCACAAAAACATCAACAACAACAAAATCAAAAATAAGAAAAATATTGAGCTATATATTTTAGCAATATTGCCCAGCCCCTGCAAGATGGGTAGCACATCAGTAACCTGAATGTGTGATCCAAGGGCTGAAACTACTAGCACTGGGAAAAGAAATCTCACAGAGATACAAATGCTGCATTTCAAGTTGGCTGCATCTCAGTCACTCCTCGTCTCTATCCAGTGTCTCCCTGGGCCGTGTTCTGCATAAAATGTAAAGTATGGCTGTCTTCATCAAGCACCCAAAGGAGCAGGCTGCCTCTGTGGCATTGGGACCTTTCCCTGGTGTCCCCATGGCCTGCACCTGAGCTGCCCCAATTAACACCACACGCACATCTCTGACAAATATACACATACAGCCTTGGGGACAAGGTTATCACAAGTCATGCGTGTACGCGCGCGCACACACACACACACACACACGCCAAGCTATCTTAAATTAAAAACAAGCTGATCAAGATATAGTCTACCAAATGTGGGAAATAAAGGATACTGTTTGCTTTCATTAGACTAGTAGGCCTAGGCTTGTGGTATGCAATATTCCCTGCTTTTAATAAACAAAAACAAAAAAAAACACATCATTCTTATGATGTCGGAGAGTTGTGTCTCGATTTGGAAACATGAACAAGCCTCTGCAAAAGACAGTCACGACACCCAAGAGTGGATAAGAGCACCAGCAAGATGAGAACATTTTCTGTTTTTTCTGTTTCGTAACTGTCAGCAAAATGATACAAAGCTCACTTGGATGTAAAAGCTCAAACAACCGCGGGTTCACAAAGCCAGTCTCCAATTCACTGTCAATAGAGCAGACCCAGGTCATTTCTCTGGGTTCTAGCTTTGGGATAAAGTTGTTAAGGTTTATATTCAGAAGTGACATTCCATTTTGCCCCACCCCCTGGCTCAAAAGCTCATATACTTCACTATGAATCACATTCAATCTGCTCAAAAATCCTCAGCAATAATGAGTCTAATTCTAACTATTTAAAACTATATAAAACAAAATAAAAACTAGTTTTACATGCATTTCCAAGAAACACACAAGTGCAGTTTAGTTGATATACAAACTACAACCAGCTGCATGTCGCAGTGTCATGTAAGTCATAGCTAGGTCACTAGCCAACAGTCACGCTAACTGTCTGCTGGAGCCTAGCATAGTGTGTTAACTACAAATATTTCCAACTGGAAATAAGCTAACCGAGCTAGCGATTAGTTGTTCATACTTGAAGTTGACTGGTGACTTCTTGGGAAATGTAGTAAAAAAATAATAATAATAATTAAAAAAAAAAAAAAAAAAGTGTAGAACTTCCTCTTTTCAGCCTTAAATTAATACATGATTTATCATTATCAGCAGCAGTTGTATTTGTTTACAACATATTGAAAAATAGTTACTGTAGGAAGAACAGCATTCCCTGAGGCACACACAACAACATTAAATTGAAGGTATTTTGAACCAGGGTGTGGGACTAGTGGAATATCACGTCTGCAGTCTATTCATAGTATTCGATTGCAGACATGTCAGTTGCAACAGGAGATAGTAATCAGCAGGTTATTATCATTAAATGACAACCTTGGCCAATGAGCTGTGGCATTGCGCCATACCATATGGAAAAACACATCATGAGAATACTATAAATTGACTAAGATCATGACGTATCATTTATGATCATGCGGATCACTGGCTCACGACAGTGGACTTAGCTTAAATATCTTAGGCTGTGCAGCCAAGTTGTTTTCTAAAAAACCTGCCACGCCAAAATTAAGTTACAGGTAACTTTGATTGGGAAGGGGAAATTCATCATTTTGGCATGGCAGATTACCTGCCACGTAACAGAGTACTGTACGTAGCTCCGCTTGAGGAAAAGCTATACGCAAACAGCGCTGGGATTATAAACATTGCCTTTTACAAATGATTGAGTGAATATTTCAATATTGGCTGTTGGTGTGACCAAGGAATTGTAATGATAAAGTAATTTTCGAGGCTCTACGTTGAGTCGCACGAGTCTGGCAATCCTTTGACTTCTGGCCCATGGCATTTTCTCCCAACCTTATCCTAATGCAGTCGAGCATTAGTATCAGTTGGGCATACCAGCTAGGTGCACTGTGGAGTAAGTGTCAGGGCTTACTGTACAGACTGAAGTGTGGCCCCATTACTTTACATTTGTTTTGTGGCTAACTAGCCTGAGCTAGTCCAACTGAACTGAGCTGAACTGGGTATCCAGTATGGAGAACAGCATGGATTGTGCTGAGAAAGGACTCTACTCATCGACAACATAATCTGTAAGCAGGAACTAAGGCTAGGGATCCAAAATTCTGAACTTACCCTTAAAGTAAATGCTTGGTTGTCTAACTGTATTGAGTAAAACGAGCCCGGGTTTACCTGCAAAAGGTCAGTTGCCAGAGAGTCCGTCCAGTTGGTAGCTACCGTAGGCGCTGCAATGTGAGTCTGTGTGTCTGCTCCTGGGTGCATGAGGGAGGAGAGGAGAGAGGCGGTTTCACTAACAGACTGAAGCAGAGTACGGTCAAATAAACAGCTATACAGCACTGAGGTTGGGCAAATACTATAAACACATGGCACTGCATTGCACTTCATAAAGGCTGTTCTGATCCACACTCCTTTTCCCCTTACCCTTCTCTCTTTTCTCACCCCCTTTTAAATGTCTTTCTTCCATTCTATTCACCTTTATTATGTCTCTCTTTACACATAGCTAGATCATTGCTCCATGATTCAATGATATACTGTAGGCCATAGGTTATTGGGCCAATGCAGACACAACTTGTGTCACAAGCTTATAGAGCACACAACAAAAACAAGCTGCATCCCTCTCGCACCCACCCAACCCCTCTGTGTGAACTCGGCCCCTGGTGCCCTGCGGTGTGGGTAAGGGAACTTGCGACCAACTACAGCGATAGATAACCATTTACTACAAGCTAACAAGTACTGGGGTCCTGGGGAGCTAATTGGCTCCTCTGGTTAGAAGGAGGCAGCATATTCCCACAGGGAGGTATTGAGGCACACACACACACGCGCGCGCGCGCGCACACACACACACACACACACACACACACACACACACACACACACATACATACATAACGCTAATGGATTAGACATGTAATAATAACGGTTTACCTAATTGCACGGTAAATTACGCTGCGATATTGCTCCGGTGACGTTAAATACATATATATTTTTCGTCAAGACCAATTTTGTGAGCCTTGTAAAGACATGGCAGGTAGCGTTAGCTATCTGAAGGAGCAAGCTGCCAAGCAACCTACCGTTACGATACGTTGATAGACCTCCGTTGCTGATGAAGCTGAATTAGCTAACTCGATCTAGTTAGCACTAGCCACCTAACAGCTAATCCAAACCCTGTTTGATGCTAACGACTTAGTGAGACGCAACTCATTCATTAGCCTGAAAACGCAAACACATTAACGCAACCGTTACCTGATACAGCTAGCTAAGTATAGCTAACTTGCTAAAGCCCCAAACGTTAGCTAGTTGTGTTAGCTCGCTAATAGCTACGCTAACACACATCCCTGTGGCCCAGCCTCAACCATTGATGATTACGCGTGAGGACTCTCTGATAATCGGCTAAAAAACAAGCCAACCACAGAACGTTAGCCCAAGATTGCTAGCTAGAAGAGGCTAACCTAAACCTAGCTAACGTTAGCTAGTTCTCTTTTTAGCAAGCTGGCTTACTCGCCATGATATTCATTCTGATTCAGTCCACGATATTCACATTAATTAGATGTGGAAATACAATTAATATAAAAGCCATACCTTACAAGACGAGAATCTAGCAGAGGTTGTCAATTTGACAGGTGATGGTGTAAACACACACGCTCCCCCTCTCATTCAGCAGATGTGATTGGTCTAGCAGCATTTCCTCGGTCGCGGAGGGCTACTACGCGCACAGTGAGCCACTGGGTGAGGAAATGCCGCAGTATCTTTGCGCAGCAGAAGCATCCAAGTTAAATAGATCTGCGTCTGTTTGTTTTCGGTTTATCTGTCCTTCTAACTTTTCTTTGCAGTTGAATTTGTTAAAGACGTGTATGTTGAACCATGAATTATAACGGGAAACATGATAGAATGTGAATGTCTCTCTATCCAATGCATCCACCCTCATCCTGCTCTTGCAACTTTTACCATCCATTTAACTGGCCGGGTCTACTTCTCATTCATTATAGCCGTATACTCTATAATGGACTGCATGAATCTGCTTATCACCTGTTATAAAACAAATTGTAATAAAAAAGAAATCATCATCATTGGTTGACCTTTTTAAGACAGTCTGATTCGATACAGATTTACAGTAACATTATTGAATTGAATTGAAATTGAATTGAAATACTTTATTATCCCGTGGGGAAATTCGGTAAAGTATAAGCTCATATCATTGTTTTAGAGAATAACACAAAATATGATTATTGGTTTGTTGGGCTGCAATGGGAAAGAAAAAGTATCGAAATGATCTCTGTGTGTAATCAAACAATCACACCTCTTATGAAAAGGTCTAATATAGCCAGTGTGTGTTCCAAAAAATGTCGCTAGGTGGAAGCAGCCCACTTATCTGAGATACGGAGGTTAAGGGATGGGCATTTGTAGCCGCGCCCATTAAATCCTACCTGCACCTGTTTCGGCATGGCCTTAAATTGTTTGGAAATTTGAGTTAAGACGACACCCCTCAGGGTTATCCCCAATCTCAAGTACATATGGGGGGAGGGGGGAAATATGATAATCGATTTTCGTAAGATAAAGATGCGTTTTCTTTTCCTTTTTTACTTTGAGGAGCCAACAAGACCACTTGCAAAGGAGTTGACTGACTTATCTTAATATTTGCCAACAAAATAATAGTAGCCTACGTTCTTTTTGTGTTTGCTTCGAGTTCTGGACTAAAAAAAATTAAAATATATATTGACATTTTCCCATTCATAAGTAATATTTCATTACTAGGCTACCTCTTTGCGCTGTAGATGTGAAACTTGTTGAACGATTGTCTATCCGCCTTGGTGGGGCAAGACAAGTTCGGGGGCTGTAGAGCAAGAGGGAGGGAGATGGAGAGAGAGAGGGGTGGAGAAATCCCAAGGGGGGGCTAGGGGGTTGCACTGCCTCGCATCACGCATGCTGGTAACAAAGAACAGGCAACAACGGATGATATCGGGCACGGATTCACAGAGAACAAGCCATCAGCGAAACAATAAGAAATACTCAAAGTAAACTTCATGGTTATTTTATTTACGATGAACGATTCCATGTATAGTGTTTTACAGTAGGCTGCTTGACCTTTTTTTTCTCCATGAGACAACAAGTTTACATTGCGTCCGACCTGTTCTAACCGGGGATTTTAATCGAAAGCGACAGTGAGTTCACTCATAGTGTGTGAATCTACTCAAACCTGCTACCGTATGTTGAAATTCAACACAAGACTTAAATGACAGAGGAATTTGGATTTCGAATCTCGGTGAGTCTCCTGCACTTCGTTTTCAGATTTTGACAGCTGACGACTGACAGCCTAACCTACAGTAGGCTACAGACATCAGGTCTTTGATTGACATGTTTTTTCTCCTACTATATATCCGGTATAGGATATAGAAATATAATTCTATTAGGCTGTACGTTTTTTTGTTTCTTAGCTACTAATGTCCTCCGATATGACACATGAAAATTATATTTGACAAGCTCTATTCTGTATCTATATCCAGTTAGCCACCTATAGTCTCTCTCTCTCTCGCTCTCTCTCTCTCTCTCTCTCTCTCTATGTGCATGTTTTCGTTCCCGAAACACACCTTTTCCGTCAGCCTCTTCCTGGCCAACGTGGAACCTCCACACACACACACACACACACACACACACACACACACACACACACACACACACACATCCTACAAGACTATTGCGGTCTGGTGCTCCATATTTCTCTGAGCCCCTCCCCATATAAACACACTGCCCCATTAGGCTACTCTTGATGGTGAGTAAATGGCAGATGGCACACTGTACACACACACACACACACACACACACACACACACACACACCATTGTGTTAATGGGGGTCAGAGGTCCACTTTAAGCACTCAGGATTGTTCCACTAGCTGGTCTTGACTTAAGGGATCACACAGTAGTAGCCTATCTGATATCTGTTGGACTTAATAGGCTTCTGCATTGGGCAGCCCTACCATTGACTGAGACGTACAATAGCTGAGGTGAATGACTGACCCACTGACCCACTGTATGTGTCAAGTCTGGTCGACTGGAGGAGAATGTCACCATTCAATGAACCAGGTCAAGATAGCAAAAAATGGAGACAAAAGGGGTGATAGGGATGAGGATTGTTGATTGAGAGCTAGCGGGGGGGGGTAACCTAAGTGTACTCTTTAGACACATATTACTCATAGTGTATTTGCACACACACACACGCACCAAGATGTGTTTTACCTATGGTCGACTCAGAGCTTTGTGTGTGAGCACTCCCAAATGTAAGTAATCTATTATCGAATGTTTTCCTTGAGACACTGACCTGGGGCTAAAGCTGAAACTGGGAAATAATGCATACACACACACACACACACACACACACACACACACACGCACACACACACACACACTGATATCATGATAATGGATGGAGTGTTTTGGAGTCTGAAGTTACAAAATGCCTCTAGCCAATGCCACCCTGTAAGGCGAAGCAAAAGTTAGTTATGTCTTATTTAGCAAAATGTCTTTAAGTCTTATGTTGTACACACATCGGATCAGAGAAACTGCCGACACCCTGCATCAAAATCATGAGATCTAAAAGAATAGGGGTTCAAAGATAAGAGTGGGAGAATGATGGAGAAAAGGATGAACAGAGTGATGGACGCTTGGGGCAGCTTGTAAAAAACGTGACGTTTTTCACAAGTGTCAGTGGGAAAGACTTCCTGACTGTGATCTGCCAACATATAGCTGTTTGAAACATGGCTATCCCTCAACCCTTAAGCATTTTCGGTCAGAATGAAATATGAAACCACCTCTTTCTCTCTACATGAAAAAGCTCAGTGACTGTGTGGCATGCACGTCATGACTCTTCTCAAACTAGTCTGACAAGCCAGTGCAGTTTTTTTTTTTAACCCTTTTTAAACCTTCCCATTAAGTCAGAGACAAACATGGCTACCATCTGCATTATTGACATAGAAAGCTGTACAGGAGAAAACACTCTAGGGCTTTGATGGGTACCAACATATATTAATATTACTATTATATTTTCTAGCTTTACCTGGGATTATTTAGAGTGCTATCTGGTGGTGAATTCATATACAAATATGGGGATGTCCAATGGAATAAACTGATTTACTCAAAGCATCTGGCAACAAACATCTTTATGAATATTCTGTACTGAAAAATAGACAATTCTATTTATCCCCCCAACATGTGCCCAACCCAAAATGCAGGCAGCTACACGGTAAAGCAATTCCTCAAGGAGTTGCCCTGAGCTTTGCGATAGCCAATTCTCCCGAACCTCTATTCCATTTGCTGCATGACTCAGAAAATGACTAACCCTCTTTCGGATAGATATTACATCAGCTGTTGAACACACATCATACAAGCATATGGCGAGAGGAATCTGCAGTATGGCCATTTGGTAGGCCTGCGTGGAAATGAAATGGAACCGTGTTTTATTATTACCATATACACCCCCTATTATAGACCCATTGGACCTGAAAGAGGGCTTGAGAGTGATTTGAATACAGCCCTTAAGACGAGATGAGAAGCACACCCCATCAGCCAAGGGGAACTGCATGCTACATAACGTTGCAGTCAATACACTTTCGCTTTTATCATTTCAAATATAAACCAGAGCTGTTATTTTCTTACCACTAATAGCATTTATTCCTGAAGCTAGTAGTTTCATGTGCTCCAAACAACCCACAGAGAAGGAAGTATTCATTTCTCTTTTTTTTTTTTTTTTTTTATGAGTCACTGGGCATGGCAACCCTTTTGTTTAAGAGAGTATTTCAGGAAGATTAGATGGATTGAATTGAAAATGAATGTAGCCCTAGTCTGCTGTACTGCACACACACACCAATAATAAAGGGATGATGTTGTTATTTAATCATGGCTGACATTGCAGATGCAACAGTATGAAAGTGTGATGGTATGATTTATAGTCTGTGAAATGATCACAGTTTCACAGTATTACGATTCATTTTTAATTTTTTTATTGCGAGTAATTCATTTTGTGACATGCAGAGAAAAAGACACAATTTTTTATAATTGTTGTTTATAGTTGTTGCTTTTTGTTGTATTTTTCACATTTCTTTTCATCCTGCAAATAAACTAGGCCCTAGTTTTATGCTAAAAGTTCATGAAAAATTCAATATCTGCTAAAAATAACATAAGCAGTGTTGGGGAGTAGCTTCACTATATGTAATTAAACTAGTAGTTTATCTACATTTTGCAGTAGCTTGCTGGTAGTTCAACTAATTAAAAAATTTGCAAAGTTATTTTAGTTGTCTATTTTGAGGTGTGGTTAACGACTTAAACTACAACTATTTCTTTGTCTATCAAATAAAGGAACAATAACTTTGAGACTGCTGATGTGTAATAAATAAGAGATTCTGCTCTTACAACAAAGCTGACAGGTCCATTCTTTAGAAGTTGTTAAATGGTCTAAAAAAGTGAAAGTTCAAGATAAACAAGTTCATATACAATTGTTGGTGACTGTTTTAATTGTTATGATTATGCAAGGCACATACAACAAAAATGAACACTCCTTGCACTTTTTTCTGTGAAGAAACCAGATTTGATATAGGGTTAGTGTTGGTTCATGTCCAACTGGCAGGCAGCTATTAAAATGATGTATGCACTATAGCTTTTGCAAGAAACTCAATTGAGTGGTATATTATGCAGTCATGTGACTTCCTTTTGTGTTATATTTTGTAATAATTTTGTATCACTTTGCATATGTGGATGTGATACATTTTTAAAAGTAGTTTGAACTACTTTTTCTAAGTAACTTTAGTTAGCAAAACTATATTTTTCTTGAAGGTAGATTTGCTGTAGTTCAACTCCTTCCAGTGTGAAGTAATTGGTAGCTTGCAAAACTATGCTTTCAAAGTAGCTTCCCCAACACTGCATAGAATACCGTAGCCTCGAAAATAACTATGATGGTTTTAATCACCGTTAATAGTGAAATTGGTTAATTACTGCATCCTTAGCTGACATGTGACCAGGTATATTGTTCAAGTTCAGTAATATTCTCTCCAGTAATGCTGTTTTCATTTTCATTTCATTTTCTTATCAGTGTTTTATTGCCATCCTTCCATTCTCTCTCTCTCTCTCTCTTTCTCTTTCTCTCTCTCGCTCCTTACTGTTCCTCATTAACCGTGTGTGTGTGTGTTTATATATTTATCTATATAAATGCATAAATGTGTTTGTGTGCACGTAACGTTATGTTACGTGCACACAAACACTGCAAACATCTGTAAATCAGTATCAGATTTATTGTGTTTTTTTGTTCAACTTCCTATTGTGAAACCCTTTACGTAACCTTGTTTGAAAACCTTGTCAGTAATTATGCGAGCCGAGAGAGATGACATAATTGCAGGGTGGTGCACACTGAAAGAATCCTCATGTGCTGTTCAACTCGTCCGTCCAGCACTGGACAAGCTGGAGTGTGACTGTAGTAGCTGATGTTTTGATGCAATGGTTACCTATTACTTGTATTCAACCAATCCACTACGATCTTTGGCCTGAGGGAGAGCACTCGTCAAAATGCAGGGTCTGTTTTACATAAGTACACATGTTTAAATATTAACCGACAGCATACAGTTGAACCACTGTTTGCTTTTTCTGCTTGACCATGCCCGCTCTCACACAGACAATAAAAAATTGCAATCCATGGGAGTCGCTGGCAGGTATTTATCTGATTTGTCGGAGAAGGAGTGCTTATCTGACCAGGCACCACTTGACTATTTAATTCATGATTACGTCATCCCAAGTGTGCTGAGATATACAGTATGAGGTGTTTGTTTGAGTGGTTGACTTTCTCTGTGTCCGTCCGACAAGATAACCTTCACAACCACTCATGATAGAGCCTTGGAAGAAAAGAAAAGAAACGTTGTTCAGTGGAGCTGCAGGAGAAGAATTAAGCTGTTGCGGCTATCAGGCAATAACCTCATACCGGTATCTCCAATTTTGGTGATTTTCGTGTTTTAACTTGAATTAATAGTTTACATGGTTCTCTTTGTTGTGAACTAGCTTCATGACCGTAGCACCAGTTGGACCCATTCAAAACCCCAATGCACCAATGTAAAAAAACAAAACTATAACTTCAATCCATGGGTGTCGATCTGAAAATGATTTTTTTCTGAACAAGTTGACCCTTTTGGAGGTATACGTTTTTCTACCCAACAGCAGCGATTATGGGTCTGTCTTGTCTGTCTGTGTTTTCCCATGTGTCTCTCCACCATGATATCTTTACAGCCATTCCAGGTAGATGAATGAGCAATCTTGTTATCTAAGACAGCTCTCAAAGTTCTTTTTCACTTCAAGGACCCCTAAACCAACACAAATTAGACCACGGACCCCCATGTGATAAGATTCTGTTCCAACCTCCCAGACTGATAAGGTTTTTGCATATAGATATGTTTTATTACAGAATTCTATGTCTATAATGTAGATGAGGAGATAATTAGAGGACAGAGTGAAAGCTATGACCAGAATAGATTGTGTTCTTATGGATGAAATTATAGCTAAATTAAACTATTCATTTTGGTAGGGACCCCCTGGAACCCCTTCAAGGACCACTGGGGGTCCCAAGACCCCACTTTAAGTACCACTGATTTCTGGAATACTTGAGAATGTCGGTTGAAAATTCCAGTTTCAGATGGATCCTGTGTCACACTTCCTGTTACCATGATGCAGTCCAATATGATGAACATCAATTGGATTATCAAACATGTGATGTTCCATACCTATGCAGATATTGTGATGTTGAAAAAAGACTAGGGATACACAATATATTGGCGACCAGTATCAATTGGTGATAGTGATATTTTTATTTATCTGCATTGGTCCGATGAGCAAAATAGGGCAGAAATATCGACTGATGATTATTTCTCTGTCTAGCTGTTTTTTGTTTTTCTTTTACCATGCAGGTTTTGTTTGGGTACAGAAACAAATAAAGACAGATTATTTTCCATTTCACTGTGTTTTCATGTCTCATCACTTCAGTCTGTAAAAAATTGGATTACAGCAGGAACTTTTTTTTTATAGAGACCAAATCATATCTGTAAATGTCGGTTATCGCCATAACAGAACATTTTATTATCAGTTGTAGCTATCGCCAAGCTTTTCATATCGTTGCATCCCTAAAAGTAGGACCTCTGAAAATTGTGATATATTCCTTTTCTCCATATCACCCAGTCCCATTATGACCTTGACCAAGGGACTTAGGTGGTGTCTGGCACAGAGGATGTCATTTTTCCTCTGACTTCCTGGGTCAGCATTCCTGTGTGTATTGTGAGACATTTGACACAAGGTTTAAAATTGTGACATTGACAATGACATGGCTGTCAGACCAATATCGAGCAATCAAATCCAGGAGCTGTGCAGAGAACACAATGCACTTCACAATAAATGCAAAGGGCATAATGACAGAAGTTCAACAGTTGGATTTTCCATAGTAATTTTACCCAATAGACTGTAAGGGTCAAGTACATGGCTTTGCCTCACTGTCAGCTGGTTTCTGAGAAGACACATCATTGCTTTTCTTATACAGCTCTGTGATTCATTTTTGGGAAATGTGCTCTCTTTACAGCGGGAAGGAGTGGACTCCTTGCATTCTTCAGTTCCTGTATTTTTTTATCCAGGATAAAGTTCCCATTCCTTGGATCCCTTACAGAGAGGGCTTTATAGCACTGCTGCGGCAGCACAGCTCAAAGTCCAATCTGTGGATTACGATTGGAATACCCTGCTTAATGATGTTCTAGGTTTCATGCTGTTGCTGTATAAGTTTATTACCACCATAGAGTGCAGTCATAATTGTCACGCAGCTGAATTATCTCATCGCAAAGCAATGCAAGTGTGCTGATGATTAGTTGCATCGCCCTTTACACAAATGTCAAGCTGGTATTACAAAAACCAGGACACACAGTGTCATAGATGCAAAGCATTGTTGCATGCGTTGAACTGCTCTTGCACAAAGTATCGTGCCTTTGAGCTGCCACTAGGGGCAGAGTTGCAAACCATGACTGACTGACTGAGTTAGTTGGTGACATTGCATGTCTGTGAGGTGCTTCGCGTCTGAAAATGTTCTCTTCTCTTTTCTGTTCTGCAGGCCACAATGACAGAATCACATTGACCTTTGACCTCAAAGTCTGGCCTCTTGATTGGTCAGGGCCAGGACCGGAGGATACCCTGAGTAAAGACCCTTCACCATATTATGTCTCTTCCAGAAACATCCATAAGCCCCACATCCCCTTTACCCCCCAAACCTGAGGGCAAATCAAAACCCCCCATTCCTCGGAAGCCCTCGGCCCAAGATGAATCCCCTCCCCCGGGAGACGGGGATAGTGTGGTCCAGTCTTCTTCTGGGAAAGTCAAAAGGATTGTGGACAGGTTTAGCCAACAGGAGGCTTCGGTAACGGCTGTGAGGAAGCAGCCCGCCAACGGTACCTCGCGTCGCGCCCGGAGCAAGGAGTTCAGAAGGGCCCCCACGGTAAAGCCCAAACCGGCCCGCACTTCTCTGCAGATCCAGCTGGGGGTAAACCAGGCTCCACCGCTGCCTCTGAAGAGGAGCCGGATCCTCCGGCAGCAGAGCGACCGAGCCAAGGGGGAGACTCTTGGAGGAGAGGAGGGGAACGGGGTCGGTGTCGAAGGGGGAAGATCAGGTAGGGTTCAAATGTTCTAATCGAATGTTCTTCAGAACGGTGTTCTAGACCAGTGGTTTGCCGTGATACCTGTCCAGGGGTGCCACGCACAATCTGCTCATTTCACATTCTAATTCTACATCATTCATTTTACCACGTAGCTTACAGAAACTTGATTTAATTACATGTTAAAACAAGTTGATAAGCTGATTAAACAGGTATTCATATTTTAAAACGACATCAAATTTAATAGGCTATAGGTTACTCGTTACTGAATGTGTATTTACATTGCAAAGATGCTTTCTCAACTTCGTCAAGCAATAGAGTTTGACCAGGGGTGCCTTTAGAACCAGAGCCACTGTTCTAGACCCACAGGTGGGTCCTGGTAAGATTCAAATGGGTCCACAAAGTATTCTCTGGAAGTATTATATGAGGACAAAGCCCTCTCAAGTCCACTGAAAAATAGACATGGTGAACAAAACACTGAAGGCTAGTAGTTTAACTTTCTAAATGCTGGATAAATGTTGACATATTAGCTTAGACAATAATCTGCGAAATCAGGTTTGGGTCGTAGGAATATTTATTCAGAAAATATGGGTCTCCTGAAAAAAAAACCCACTGCTTTAGAAAGGGTGTGAATTAAAAGTGCAGTATGGCATGTAACACAACTCAGTGAAGACACTCAAAACAATGCTTGGTTTCGCAAAAACGTCTGAGAAATTTCATCACCTTTTATTTCCCTTGGTTGAGTTTCCCTGGGACAGAGATGATCTTTGATTAGAAGTCGCATAGTGACACAAGTCATAACATGTGCCGTTAAGGCTCGTTGTTCCTCTGTCTATAAGCCCAACCCCTACTACTGAAACTGGAACCAACCTCAGGGTCAGTTTCATAGTCATGGAGTGTGTGTTTGTGTGTGTGTGTGTGCGTGTGTGCATGTGTGCGTGCGCGCTTGCATGCGTGCGCGCGTGTGTGTGTGCACGTGTGTGTGTGTGTGTGTTTGTGTGCATGCATGCATGTGTGTGTAAGAATATCTGACTCTGCATTAGCATTGTAACAATGTTTATGTCCTTTGCTGTTTGTAATTTATGTGGAGTGGACATAAATTAATCATTAAAATGTATATGTTTGTGTGTTTATAAGTGTGCATTCATGGCTTTGAAAGGTAAACCCGAGCAGTGTGTTGCTTGGTCCTCGAGGCCCATAAGATAGTAACATTCGGAGCTGCCTGCTGCTTGGCCCCAGACAGACAGATGTAGGATAGCAACACAAGGACCTCACCACTACTTGGCCCCAGCCAGACAGGTGTGGTTCCTGTGCCTCTGGCTGGTATGATCCACCCCAAATAAACAGGTTCTAGCAGTCAGCCATGCACCTGTAAAACACATTAGCGTGTGTGTGTGTGTGTGTGTGTGTGTGTGTTTGACACAGTGCCCAGACCTACCTTCTGTGGTAAAGGCCACTCTTTTCTGTGATGATGAGGTGTGTGTGTGTGTGTGTGTGTGTACTTGTATTATAGTTGTGAGGACCAGTTCTGAACATAAGACATTTTGTCTGGTCCTCACTTTAAAATAAGCAGGGTAAGGGGCTATGGAATGGATACACGCGGTATATGGAGTCAGAAGTCCTCACAAGCTGTGTGTGTGTGTGTGTGTGTGTGTGTGTGTGTGTGTGTGTGTGTGTGTGTGTGCGTGTGTTTGTGTGTGC
>OMKL01021645.1:1556-17541 GCA_900302295.1 Parasudis fraserbrunneri
GGGGGGGGGGGGGACATACACGCTTTCAAAGTCAAATCGTATCAACATATACAATGTTTTAAAATGTTAGTAGCAAACATTCGGTAAAACAGCTTAGGAGGACAGTCATATTTTGCGCAGTTCTCAACTGTTTTCCAAATACACCCTTGCTTTTTGAGACCAAAGAGTGCTCTGTCTGGGGGGGGAAAAAAAAGGTCTTTAAAAAAAGAAAAAAAAGAAAAAGGAAAAAGGAAGGTAATGTAGTGAGTAGACGATAAAAACGAAGTACAAGTTAATTGACACAGACAGAGGGAGTTGATCTGTTATGAATCGATCAGTTGGGGTAATGGTGATGGAGAGTTTGACGGGTCTACTCTGAGAGGCCTGAATGAGACTTCCACGTCGGTTCTTTATCTGCGGTGGTTGAGGGGGTTCCAGCATTCATGGTTCCACACAACCTTTTTGCTAATTCCTCCTCTACACGAGAGCAGGGTCGATGCAGAAATGCGCGGCTCAAGGCAAGTGGGCCGATCACAGCGCCTATGGTGCTGCGATGCCCTACGCGCAGACACATTTCGGGAGGGGGGCAATGTAGGCTCCTTGGCCTACGCCGGGATCGGCGACACCTCCGGCGGAGCACTGCCGACACTTTCACGCTCGAGTATAAATTTGACTTAAGCCAAGCGTCTTTGGCTTTGACTTGTGCACATCTGTTTTCAGCTGGGACATTTGCTCTTTCTGCTTCTAATGAAAACTGCTTTAGTGAACTTCAACTTCTTATTGGACAGATGTTCTAAAAAAAAAAATAAAATAAAATAAAAAAGGCACAACGATGAGTTTTCTTAATGAAACAAATTTTTATAGCATTGCCTCAAAGACAATATGCTTGGCATCAAGAATATACTTGGTCCCAAACTCCATCTCACTCCAAAAGGTGGAGTATCTAGCAAGACTAGTTGAGAGTTATGGAAACATAAGATTAGAATACACATTATGTAAATTCCACAATGTGAATGCTGACTTGGCCGAAGAGCTTCCCTTGTGGGGTAGCACTGTGGCATTAATGCCCTACCACAAAATCAAATATCTTTCCTTCTCTCGATTGCAATGTCTCTTGAAAGCAACTGTTATACCCCTGTTATAACAACAAAGTGATGGACTGAATAAAGTTTGAGGTTTTGTATCAATCTCCGTTTTTGTTATGTTTTTTCTTTTCCTTGCCATCCTTGATACGCTACCACAAAATCAGACAGCTTTCCTTCTCAACAAGAGATAGAAGCAGCTGGTACACCCCAGTAATAATGACATAATGGACCAAATAAGGTCTTCGGTTTCATCTCAATCTCTCTTCTCTCTCCATGTCTCAACACAACTCCTCTGGGTGAACAGATTTTTTGTTTTTGTTGTCGTTTTTGGTTTGGATTTCTAGAGGTTGGAGGGTTCTCCTACCTTCTGAGGGTCCCTGTCCTGCGTGACTGTACTGGTCCCCATAGTAGTCTTCCTGCCCTGGGTACTGCTGGGGGGGTCCTACATACACATACACACAACATACACACAGGTAGATTCAAGGTGTTGTTGGGACGACTGCTTCTGTGTGAGGGGAAGGGGAAGTGAGGATGGATTCCCTGTCAGGAGAACTCTTTCATGAAGAGACTCCGTGGTGATCACCCAACTATTGTTTAGTCATGTGAGGCTTCAGATTAGATCCTCGGGGGCACCAGGGCGTCTGTGAGCAACAAGAGCGAAAACTGTTTCACTTCAAAGGAGGGGGAGGAGGAGGAGGAGGAGGAGGGGGGGCAGAGAAAGAGAGTTGCAGAAGGGATGTGTTAGGAAGAGGAAAGGTTGTAGCGCAGGTATTATCAGACACCTTGCCCGCTCCGCTCTGAGGGGCATACCTTGCTGCGGGGGCCTGTAGGGTGGCATGGGCCTCTGTCCCATGACGTGGTTCCCCTGGTTGACCTGGCCCATCATGCCCATGGGGTTCTGTTGCCCTTGGTAGTGCTGCCCGCCGCCACCTGGGGGCATGTTATACTGCTGGGAGGGAGGCTGCTGGTGCATCATGGGGCCTGGGGTGGACCGACACATGTTTTTTTTTGGCATCATCAAACAGTTCCAAATATAGAACCCAAACACCAAACAGAACATGGCTCGGGCTCATTAATACAAGTTCAGGATGAACCAATTACATAGGTTGACATTGTAGAGGTTGGAGATCACAGCAACGTTTCAACAGACAAAAGGGGTTGTTGTACCTTGGTTGGGCGGCATGTTCATGTTGGGCCGGGGGCCGTAGTTGCCCATGGGCTGGCCCTGGGTCATGTTCATCTGGCTCTGGGCAGGCATGCCCTGGGAGGAGGGAACGGTGTGGTTGTAGCCTCCCATGGAGCCGTGGCTGCTGGGGGGCATATTCATGGAGCCGCTGGGAATGTTGGGGGGTTGGTTGGGGCCCGGGCCGGGCCCTTGCATGGGCATGTGATTGGGCCCTGGAAAACAACAGCATGGATTATTCTTCCCTCTGGAATACAAGTTGCTATTCAGCACAGAGATAATACTTAAATTACAGTGGTAATACATTCCATTCCGTGGCATAGTGCTCCAGCTTTTTGCTCCTCTAGAATTAATTTACAATAACAGCGGTTCAGTATTTGGAGTAAAAACTATTTGTTCTTTTTGCCCAAAGCAGACATCATGTTCTCACAAAACACACTGAAACGTTTAAATTTGCACACATAAAAACAAACAAACAAAAACCGCACACTAAAACAAACAGGGATACAAACAGAAGAACAACCACAACCACAGGGAAGACAAGTCCAAGACCACCAGAGCTGGCAAATGGGTGACATCATCCTTCAGCGAAGCGACCTCCCTTGCAGCTCTGTGGTGTTGCTAGGCAACCCCAGTGAGACAGGGACCAGGGGAGGAGAAGGGAAGAGGAAAAGGGAGCGAGAGATGAGAGTGTGTATATATGTGTGTGTGTGTGTGTGTGGGGGGGGTCACTTACCAGGCATCTGTCCGTTCATCTGGTTCTGCATGTGTGGGGCTGGGGGGCCGCCACTGACCATGCCCTCAGAGGGTATGTTGTGGCCATGGGGGGGCTGAGGGGGGCCCCCACTCTGGTTCATCCCACCAGGGCCCATGGGCATGTTCTGAGTGGGCGGCTGTAGGCACGCAACGCACACAGATAGAGAGAGGCACATCAGCTGTGTTAGATAAACATCTGAGTGGCACACAAAACTCATGGAAGAAGTAGAAGTACCGTGATGTACCTTGATTAATGAAGGAGGCCTCGGGCAATGTTTTGCTGACAGATAATTTGACACGGTAAATGCTAGATCCCATGGCCCGGAGGGGACGTTTTTTAAATGTACTTTTAATTTGTAGGTGGTGGGACTGGGAGTGGTTACGGTGAAGGTTATGGTTAAGATAAGGGATAGGTTTATAAACAACTTTTAAAAAGGTGAAAATTATGAATTCACCCAATAAAATGTCGATGTCGAACTACCCTACTGTATTACATTAGCATCAATGGCACAGTCAATATAGAAGACAGAGGGACTGCACTGAGAGCTTGTAGACAGGATAGATACAACATCAAAAACATATTACTAGCATTGATTAGCTTACTCAGAGGTATCCAATGGAGTTTTTGACCACTAGTTGATAAAATTGGCGCTGTAACGCACAGTAGGGGAAAGGGGGTCCCTGAAAATTGTGTATCACATATTCTTCCAGCACGCGCACAAGGACGCAAATGCACGCCACAAGCAAAATACAACACAAAAAGAATGCACCGGATTCGTGTAAACATGTCCTTGTGCTTCCAATTGATTGGTCTATACGATCTTCCTCGAAATCTAACTGCCTGTCAATCAAAGGAGGTCAGACTCATTACAACTTCGCCAAAACCGAAAGTGAAACTTAACATGGATTGGATGTAAACACTGTGAGAGCAAAGACAATGGTGAAAATTGACTTTGCAGAGGTTATTATGAGGTAGGACATTTATTAAGTTGGCTTGACAAAGAGACAAGGTTTGTCAACGCTACTCCTCCTACAGCTTTGAAGCTACCAGCTTCAAAATTGTTGGGCATCTTCAGGGTGTGCTTGTGCTTTTTGAATGGCTAGCTCACTTCTATCCTTTCTTTCACTCATTTTTTCATCCTTTTTTTCTCCTAGACTTATAAAGGGGTGTGGCTATTATCAACTTTTAAGCTAGAGCCTTCCAACTTGCTATACAACTTAGGACATGCCCAACTAATGAATGCTGATGCACCTGCAACAAATAAAAAAAGAAAAGAAAAGTAAGCTATGCTAAGGAAAATGGTTGGGGGTAATGTAAAATATGTATGCCGATTAGTAAACGAGCTAAAACTCATATTTAGACAGGTATAGTCATTTAAGTAAAAAAAAAAAAATGGACACTAAGCAATAATAATACTGGTACAATATTGATAACGTACATGAGGCACATCAGTGGAATATTATATTCAGACTCAATTCATAACATAACGTGTTTAGCTTGACAACATTTGATGAACAAAAGAATAAAAAGCCTGTGCTATGCTTTCATATTGTAGAATTAGGCTATATGGCGTTGATGTAGGGACCTTGCTTAAGGTTACCATACAAGATGTAGATATTGAGAGCTATCCCGTACTTGTGCCTGATGGGAAGCAAATAGATTGTCTAGTCAAATGTCATTTATGACCTAGAAGATGCAGTAAATTTTTAACAATACAATCCTTCAGAGAGCACACTGGTTGGCCATCCTACATGGTTCAGCCCGATTTACCTAGAAGGTTAACATTTTCTGACCCTTACAGTGGGAAATGAACACTAACAACCACTAGCCAAATGCTGGAATTTTGGCTGATGGCTCACTGGTGTGTGTAAGTGACTGGTGAAATGTTTGGATTCACCCATCACTTTGACGGGGTTCAGGATGAGCAAAAACTCTCTCCTTAGAACAATAAGCTGGAACTGACTTATACTCACCGCAGGGAGTAGAGACTGCATGTTTTGATTGGAGTCTGCTATCGTGGCCAGGTACACTAAATTTCTGTGGAGCATCTGTTGATACCTGTAAACAGTGAGAGTCAGGACACGGTATAGACAAATCTGAACATTTATTTGAGGATGTGACATCTGAAAGCACATTAGTGCTTATGTAGTGAAAATGTAGCATTATCAGGCCTATTTCTATGGTCCCTAACAAAGCCATGACATGTCAATTAGGCCTTGACCAAACAGAATATAGGTTCAAGGGTACTGTATAGCATTAACCCTACCCAGTCAGTAAAAGAGAATTTCAGAACTTACTGTGAACATTCTGCTGTCTTTCCTTTGCTTTGGAAGTCCATTATACACTGGATCAACTGGTTATTCTCATCAAGTAACTGAAACAGGACAGCAAAGTGGATAAGCACAACGATTCAAAACTAGTTTTATTATATCACCGTCGGGTTTAAAAACAAAAGCAACGGGTAGTGGGAGAACGCCTGGTTCTGATATACTCTGTTGATGGTCATCCCGCCCTGATTGTGTACAATCAATGGAACGGGGGGAACGTTTTGTGTGATTTCAAGTATGTGTGCGCGTGCCAAGCTAACAAAAGACGCGTCTTGCTAGCCGTGTCTAGCTAACAAAACCATAGGCCTTCATTCATTTATGAAATAAATTCCACGTTATTCTGAAAAATCGACTGGACATTCTTTGTTTACTCATGCCGTGCTCACTCCCGCGAGGTTCATATTCACCGCGCTTTAACCCTGCAACATTGTTACCTATCTATTCACAGTTCGACTTGGATGGCTACATTGGAGAACTGGTTAGCACAGCAGCTGGTGCCATAGCCTCCATTCTGTGATGCGCGATAAAGATGAATTACCTTTTGTATTCCAGCGGGTGTTATATCACCCTTTCCGCGCTGCCTGTGAGGTGCAAACGCCACCGACATCGTGATATCCTACGGAAAAAGTAAACTAACGCATAAAACTGGCTACACACTTCACAAATCTGTAGAACTCAGGTCAGACAGCTCAGCTATAGGATGCTATTTCGCAATACAACAATCCACAATAGGGGGAGGGTGTTGCAAAACAATTAAAAATATAGATAACATAATTATTGATTTGTTTAGGTGAAAACATGATTCTGAAATGAGTCAAAACTAATGCTGAAAACGTGTCATATAATGACTTATATTGACAGAAAAATCAACTTTTTGCCGATACAAAAACAGACTCCCCCCTTTTTCACAGTGGAACATTCTAAACTCAGCCCAAAAGGCCACGGGAAATGGAATGCTCGACAATAAGGGGGACCATACTATGTTACATAGTAACCAAAGCTAAAAATATTCATATTGTTAATCATATGACAAGTATTATCAGGCCATTTGATACTGATACAATGTATTGTGTATTAATGCCATACACTCCCACCACGGCACTTGATCTTACGTAAAAACGTGGTCACATCCATTGTGGATAAAGACTAAATTGGAATATTCAACAACTCAGTCATTTTCAACACAGCTATTTAAATTTTGAAGATGTGATTCACAAAATATTTACACAATACAGAATGATGTGCTTTTAATTGTATATTTCAGCTCCATTTTGACGGACCCCAATTTTGGTATTGCCCTAGTTCAGAGGTCATACGCACGCGCTCTCCATTATCGGTATCCCCGCTACAGGCTAGGCTACTAGCTGATTCATCTGATCGTCCCTTCTCTCGTGTGTTATTCTCTTGCAGCATAATGGCAGCAAGATATGACAGAGCAATTACTGTGTTTTCTCCTGATGGTCATCTCTTTCAGGTAGAATATGCACAAGAAGCTGTAAAAAAAGGCTCCACTGCGGTAAGTTAAGTCCAAAGAAGTGAACTAATGATAGCTAACGGTAGCCAGCTAGCAATAACGTTAGTCGCTGTGTCACTCTCATTACAGTTTCATTTTCGGTGTGTTAGCAAAGATGGTTGAAGCTAACTAGCTTTGTTGGCCAGTAAGTTAACTCTTTATTATTTCGTAGAGATGCGATGATGATCGTGTCCTTATGTAACGTAACCTTTGGATCTTTACTTGCCAATAAGCAACACGTTATAAAATATAGCTAGGTTAGCTAGTTAGCCCCTCTAACGTTAGTCCCCAAGATGCTAGTCAACATAACTTATCGGATTGTTAGCCTGTTAAGATCGTCTGTAATGCTAGTTAACTAAACTCTTGTAACTTTTGTTAATATAGCTAATTAAAACATTGGACTCCTAACGTTAACCGTCAGACAACAATAACAGAAGCTGACTACAGTAACGTTAGCCCACACACCTTTTGGAATAGTACATTAGCAAATACTTTGAGGAAATATTATAAATCACAGAACTTTAAACAATTGTGTTTAAGTTTTATGTTACCAATTTTCATACATGAAGAATACACACTCATTACTCTCACTCACCTGAGATGGAGAAGTAAAGTCTTCAGCACAATGTCAGCTGCAGTAATGAGGGTTAAGTGCCTTGCTGAAAAAGTCATGGTGAATCAAATTTGTGAATATCCTGCAACTGGTCAATTGCTCTGATGAAGGCTCACACAAATACATTGGTATAATATGTTCTCCTGTGCTTGAAATCAATGTGACACTGACGATTTTAAAGTCTTTAAAGTCTTTGGACTTTATTGAATGTGGACCTTTTCACCCCCCCCCCCCAAGTTTACAGTGAGCCACACCCAACAGACTGCATTCAAACTGTGTTCAAGGTTTGTTGTTCCATTGTTCTAACCACAAAGCTGTATCTGTTGTCTCCTCTGTGCAGGTGGGGATCAGAGGTAAGGACATCGTTGTCCTTGGCGTTGAAAAGAAATCTGTAGCCAAGCTGCAGGAGGAGAGGACCGTCCGCAAGATATGTGCCCTGGATGAGCACGTCTGCATGGCATTTGCAGGTATTACAGATAGTGAATAAATCGGGAAAAACACACACACACACACACACACACATCCAATACACTTTATGAAAGCCAGATTTACTCATGATAAACCTTAATTTTGACTACAATTCTATCCCCAATACAGCTTATACTCAAACCAAGCCCTGATAACGATGAACAGCACATTTGCTACACCCAATCACTTCACCAGAGCAATACTAATTTAATTCAAACCCCAATATCATTTCAGTAACATGAAAAATCGCTTGAGCCATTAATTACATTAGAAAGACTGCCAAACAGTCCCCAAATATTTCCAAGGTATGTTACCAGGTTACACATAAACCAACTACATGTTGCACACGTGGTGCCCCAAAACTGCAAGATTTTTTTGATAAGGCTTGTCCTTGTGGAGCAAGTCAGCCCAAGCAACATTAGTATCCCACACATAATTAATTATAAGGTAAGCAAAGATGCTCTGTTACCTGCACCCCCCACCAGCTCTACACACACACACACGCACACACACACACACACACACACACACACACACACACACACACACGGCTGCCCTTGTCTCTCAAATGCAAACCAAAATGTTAGCCAAGTAAAACTGACATTACAAAGATGAAAGTCAACTCAAGGCAGGACATGTCCGTGCGTAACGTTAGTAGTTGACAATAATATGCCACAAAAGTTAAGATTTGCAAAAGTTACAAAGCTCATTGTTCTTTTTGCCAAGTTTCTGGAATAAATCCCACGTGAGGTGTCCACAGAAGTTAAGGTCTCTCTCCCACTGCAGTCACATGACACACCAAACCAGAAAGTGATTACTGTAATTCTCTGATGGCAATTCGAAACTGTGAATGGGCGAACATTGACAATGTATTAAATAGATGCGGGGCAGAAATTATATGACGGTATTGAAATGGAAACGTTATTATTTTCAAATACCTTGGTATACCGTAATACCGCCCAACCCCAGTTCATGGTGTGAATTAATACCGCCCAACCCCAGTTCATGGTGTGAATTAATTGATTTACATCAGGAGCTGCTGGTGTGCGGGAAAAAAAGGGCTGTATGGAATTTGATGCTGTGGGAAATTCAACCAATCAAAGGCACTGCTCACAGCTGAATTCATCTTTGATTCTCACACATTGGTGGATGAGTCATGAGTCGAGGAGTAGGGCTGCCCCCTCACAGTCGATCAGGCTCGTCAATTCATTGATCAGATTGGTCTTAAGTCGACCAAGACTTTATTACTTGATTAGTCGATTTTTACGTTTGTTTTTTTCCCACGCTGAATGAGTTTAACCTGAAAAAGGATGAGCACATCTCTGGTAAGCACTAGATTTAAAGAGGTCCTTTTTCATTTTTGTATGTAGGAAACTCACATTTTACAGGTTTGTTGATGAAATCAACTAATCAATTAGTTGACAAATCCTATGACTATTGGTTGAATACGAATTTCTTTAGTCGAGGACAGCCCCAGTCGTGAATTCGTAGATGAAAATTTAGCAAATTTTAAGTTTCAACAAGTGAATGAAATAAATAGATTTGCAAACCAGTAGTGAATGAATGACTGCATTTCTATAGTTGTCTTTTTTAGTATTACACAAGGCTCTTTACAATGGAATGACTGCATACATCTTTCAATATGAATGGCCCCAGTGGGAATCAAACTCCTAACCCTGGCAGTGTCAGTGCCATGTTCAGAGTGCCAAGCACTCCTAACCATTGAGCTACACAGGACCACAGGTAGTGAACTTGAATGCCCTCCATTGACATGAATTGAAGGGGAAGACATTTTTGCACTGGTGTTATTGGACCATGGATGTTTGGGGAAGTCACAGAGGAGAAAGATAAGTAGGCGGGGTTTTCAAGAGACCGTTACAGTGATTATATTATGAGTGTCATTTGCATTGTTTAAACATACCTGGCTGCTATGCCTACTTGGTTGGTTGGAAATGTGTACAGTTTGGGGAATTCTGTCACTAACGGCTTTCCTCCATTTCATTCCCTTGCCTCTCTGGTGGAGCCTGACACGGGAGTGCATTTTCACTCCCGTCCCCATTCCACTCCCGCAAGATTACTCCCGTCCCGCTCCTGAGAATCCTCCCGTCTTGTCCCGATCCTGGCCAAAGTTACAAAAACGACTCCTGTCCCGTCCCCATAATTTTTTTAAGGCGGTAGGCTACTTATTACGCAATGCAACGATTTTGAATTGGAAACAACAGAGAATGGCCAGAATTTCATTCAGAATCAGGAAAACATTGCATATTCAAAGGAATATATATGGTGAAATTCACTCTTTAAAAAATAAATATATATATATATATTTGGATTGATGACGAAATTGACTCCCGTCCCACGGGAGAGAATCCCATGACCCGCGGGATTCCCAACCAAATGTCAGGCTCTACTCTCTGGCTGCATGTTGTTTCTATAGGAAGCGTGTGTATTTGTCACAACACAGCGCAAAAATTCAGCCAGGTTTAACTTTGGGCAAAAGTGCAGCAAGCGGTGTGCTGCGTTGCTTCTGTGCTTTGCTCTGTGCGTGAAAAGCAATTGTTGAAGGACGCAGGCCATTTGAAACGATACATTTCAGAATGCATGGGTGGGGTTATTGTGTCCTATTTGAAAACCCCTTTATTTGCCATTGTGGATATTTCTACCTTGTTGAATATATTATAACTCAGGTTATGTGCTGTTTGCTCCCTGTTTAAAATTTTTTTTTTTTTATTTTTTTTTTTTTTTAAAAACTATTTATAACCAACTATGATCTATCTTTGTCAGGCCTAACAGCAGATGCCCGTATCGTGATCAACAGAGCTCGTGTTGAGTGCCAGAGTCACAGGCTAACCGTGGAGGACCCAGTCACGGTGGAGTACATAACACGCTACATTGCCACACTGAAACAGGTACTTAACACTACACCCAAATAGACACTTAAAGGACAGAGCACATCCACTGTATGTGTGCCAATAAAATCTTCAGATCTTCTGTCGGTCAGCTTCATAAGAATAACCACTCATTTCCCTCTTGTTTCGTGTCACACTTGGTGTGCTCAGATCTTCTGTCAGTCAGCTTCATAAGAATAACCACTCATCTCCCTCTTGTTATGCAGCGTTATACTCAGAGCAATGGACGCAGGCCGTTTGGCATCTCTGCTTTGATTGTTGGCTTTGACTACGACGGGACCCCCAGGCTGTACCAGACAGACCCCTCAGGAACTTACCACGCCTGGAAGGTCAGTGAATCAGATTATTGTATCATCAACTCAACGTGGTTCTTTTTTTGTACTTTTCCTATTGTCAATTTAAGAAAGAAAATTAAGTAGAATTTTTTTCATGGGCTATCGTTCGGCTATGTGAGAATGTTATTCTTCAGATATTCCAAGATTGCGCTTTCCAACTCTGTTTTCAGGCAAACGCAATCGGCCGCAGTGCGAAGACGGTGAGGGAGTTCTTGGAGAAGAATTACACAGATGAAGCCATTGCTGGTGACAACGAGGCAATCAAGCTGGCCATCAAAGCTTTGCTTGAGGTAAGGTTAAATTTAGGGCTGTCAAAATTAACGCATTCATTTTGGCGATTAATTTGAAAACCATAATGCATTAAACGGTGGAGAAGTGTATTTTCGTTCCTGATGACTCTTGACATGCAAACCAGGTGAATTATGCGTGACCAGACATCCCCTGAATGTCTTATTTCATTATACATAGTTTCCAAACTGACTTTTGGATTAAACAAAGTTGTATACACAATGCAGTGATGAACAGTCTTTATCAGCGAAGCTACAAGTATTAAGTACACAAGTCGAGCTACGCTATGCTTCCTTATTACGCTAGCTCACAGTGTTGCTAACAGAGATTATCCAAAGGAGTCGTCCGCCAACAAAGATATTGTTACATCACAGAACAAATATATTCACAATATGGATCACCAATTCAACATTATTGAAGACTCCTGTGACTGATAAGTACTTATGATTACTTCCTCTAACCATTTTTTCATGCATTTCTTTATGACCATAGCCCCTACAGATGCATTTTGCTACATATTTCTTATTTGCGTAAATCGTGATTAATCACAGTCTATCATGCGATTAAAGCATTCAAATAGTTTAGTTGTTTGACAGTCCTAGTTAAATTCAGTCCTTGCTCTAATATATCATAATCGTTGTACATTTTCCACTTAAGTTCGTTTATGTGGGATAACCTTTTCCATTACATTTAAAAAAAAAAAACAACTAAAAAAGAACAACTTTATTCTGGTTAAAACTGTGACGTTTCGGTCGCTCTGACTTTCATCAGACATAAAACATGGCATGACACCGGACTCCTCCTTTACCTACAGGTGGTCCAGTCAGGAGGGAAGAATATCGAGCTTGCTGTAATCAGACGGAACCAGCCACTGAAGGTAATCTCACTCAGTTTATTTGTTTTTCACCTGTTTAAAAAAAAAAATACAGTTGTCAATCAACTACAAGCAGTAGATGGCTAAGCGGATATCATTCATTATCAGTGAGAGATAATGGTAATGGTGACGGTTAGTGGTCAAACATAAGTGACGATGCTGATGTCATTCATTATCAGTGCGAGATGACGGTAATGGTGACGGTTAGTGGTCAAACATAAGTGACGATGCTGATGTTGGCTTTCAGTGGCAGTAGGGGCTGCTGTAAAATTTAGAATATTTTTACTTTTTGTCTTCGTTTTGCACTCATCTCAAAACTGGACGTTGAGCTCTTCATTTAACTACGGTTAGGGTTGGCATCAAAACAACAACACCAGGGCCTCACATAACATGCATTTTTAACGGACAATTTTATTAGGATCATCTTGTAACCCTAATATTTTGAGGTATAGCAAATGCCCTGTGTTTGAATTTAGAAAATTCAGTGCAATCTTGCTAAAACCGTACAGCCGGGTAGGCTCCGCAGACAACTGAGTTAACTCGCACTGACCGTATTGTATTCGATAACTTAGCTGTGCAGGCTAATCGAATAGCACTGACTAAAATCAAGAAAGAGTCTACCATTATCTCTTTCTGCTGTTGTGTAACTCCTATGTTGTGACAGTTATGTCCTTGCAAATGTTTTTTGTATCCCGGCTGATGATGATTACTTTTCTTGTCTGGTGGCAGATATTGGAGTCCAAAGAAATCGAGACCCTGGTGGCAGAGATCGAGAAAGAGAAGGAAGAGGAGGCAGAGAAGAAGAAGCAGAAGAAATCCACTTAAAAGTAGTTACTCAAACCACAGGTTTTTGTTTTTGTTGCACTTGGGAGGAGGACAGCATATTTGGAAATATTAGAAGGTTTCAGAGGGTTTACAGTCCTAATGAAATGCTTTCATTTGTATGTCAAAGAGCTGAATCGTAACTTCAGATTCATTTAGGTAAACGCAGATTTCTGTGTACATTTCTCAGTGATCTCAATAGCAAAGAATATTTTGAACAAGTTCCATTGTTTCCTGCTGATGACCATTGAGTAAGACCTAAATGTTTTCAAGTTCGGGTTCAGCCCTCAAAAAACGATACTTGCTATACCCAGTTTAGATTATAGTATGTTTTCTTATCTCCTTTTTCATCAAACTGCTTGAACAGTGGTGAGATAGAAATATTGAAATTAATTGGTTGAAACATTCTGAATGTTGATGGAACAAAATACTTAATAAAGTCCACTTGTTTGTAATGTCTCTGTATTTTATGTGCGTGGCCACAATTTAAGGAGATTTTCAGTTGAACTATGTTAACCTCAGACAAAGCATATAACTCAGTTTTAAGTTTTCAGAGGAACAATGTCTTCAAACTTTATCATATAAGCATGGTACGTTGGAGTGTTGTGTACATTAATAGTTGGACAGTAGAGGTTGAGTATATTCTGATGATGTATCACATTCACACTTTAAGTGGTTTGGATTGACTTACATGGATACATGGACTGTCCATTTTAAAACTAAGTTACATGGTTCTTCATCTGAAGGGTTCAGTTGTGATAATAAGTATTCTTTTTTGTTTTTAAAGAGTGGACAGTTCAGTTCCATTAGTGTTTTTCTTAATTGAGACAGTTGGAGGGTTGAGAGGGAGACACATGAATGAAGGCTCTGACGGGATTTGATCCCAAGCCAGCAGGGGTCTTAACCAGTCCACCATCTCTGGGTACACTATTCTTTTCCTAAGACATTTGGTGATGGGGATGAACCAATACCACCTTTTGACTGCTGGTACGGATTCTGAGTTCAAATCTTAAGTATTAGCCAATACGGAGTACTGATCCATTACTTTTAGTGAATAGACCATTCGATTAGTTTAAATACTTGAATCGTAAGCCATTGTTCTCCATTACACAGATCTAATCCAACCTGCTTCAATGAACCCAAAATATAGAACATCAAGTGGGATTACTTCAATGTTGCATGAAAAAAACACAAAAACGAATCGCCTAACAAAGTCTTGGTCGACTCAGAGCAAACCAACCAATTAATCGAATAAGAGGGGGCAGCTCTTGTAACCATAGTGATTGTTCCCATTACTCTGAATATAAAATGGTCTATTTCTTAGAGTAAAGGGGCATATGCAACGGAGGCATGGTGTCTTAACGTTTTATCTCTTCCTTTATTGATTATCCTACTGCAGTAATGAGCAGTGCACTATAAAGATAACTACAGTTTTTCACCCCAGTAGAGACAGTAAACTGAGTGTCCATAAAGTGCAATGTTTTCATTTATCAGCATTCTGTGGCGTAGCCCTGCAACTGCAAAAAGACAAAAGTAGCTCAGGCTGCTTTATGAAGTGCTCACCTCTCCCTCCGTCATTTAAAACAAATTAGTGATGAGCGAGGGAAGTGTCTAATGGTGGTCCAACGAGACGCCTTTTTGCCTCTCCTTCCTTTTATTTCACACTAAATTCGCTTATCAAGCAACCGCTGCTCTGAATTCTCAAAGACACAATTATGGCCGGCGGTGTGGTAGGGCTGCTTAATGGGATCCTGGCCTCAGACCCCAGTGGGAAACTTCAGTGACTTTAATCTGGAGCCCTTTGAAAAGTTGTGCCGTGCTGTGCTGAATAGCCCTGGGGGGTCCCTCTGACTCTCACCAAAGACATAATGGTGAATGGTAAAGTCCTTCATTTAGAGTCATCTCCCCAAGCCAGGATTTCCTGAGTGGGTGCCCTGACTGCCTTGGCTAGAGCAACTGCAATTTGTCTTGTTTGTGGTTCTTATAGATTGGTGAGTATGTACAGCCTGATTTCAGAGGGTCAATTTAGCCATAATGTTATTTTCCAAGGTGTTAGTCAGGTAATTTGCCGACACAGGGTATTACAACGTGTGAGAGTATATCATGAAGGACTCGTATGGCTGCTTTCCCTCACAACCAATATGGAATCCAATACACAAACATCTACACTACGGTTGTACACTGAATCGGTGTATGTTCACTCAACGTGTAATGTCAAGATCGCTGTGCTGTCGGAGACATCGCTATTTTGATGCTGCTAGTGGTTAATACAAAGAAATGCTGAATACAAAGGACGACAAAATAAGATACTTCTAAACTTTAGGAAAGTTCACTCTGGGTAATCCTTTGGAGCCACAGAGGTTATCTGATCCATCTTGTCAATAGACCAAGAGCAGCTTATTCTCTGCTACTGCTGCTGCTTCTAGTGTTTTGAACTGCTTGTGGGAAGAGTTTTTCTCTTTCTTTCTGTTTTTCTTTCTTTTTTCTTTTTTTTTTTTGCCGGCGTTGTTGTTGCTGCCCATAATCAGAGCTACTGCGCCCGAGGACAGAGCCCATCTCTCTCATCGCTGGCTGCTGCCCGTCATTAATGCAGAAAATAATGGCTCCACCAGAGGTCATCGACGGAGGAACGAAGCCCGAGGACATGTACTCTCCAAGCAAGAATGCACAGCGCTGCAGGCTGTAGACTGAGTGCATTACTGTGTATACACACACACACACACACACACACACACACACACACAGACAGTTGTTGGGGCAAAGGACCATTATAGTTGAACTATGTGGTCATATCATGACACTGATGTTCTAGTTTTTGCCTAAAGATATCCAACA
>OMKL01021699.1:5083-16927 GCA_900302295.1 Parasudis fraserbrunneri
CTAGGTTTGTGATGGTTAAAAGGTTAAATTCCAGTAAATGATTTCCAGTCATTTTTTTCACCTTAGAGTTTGTAAATATGATTGATAGGGCTAAAAGACAGTAGTGACTGTGCAGTTTCAGACTTGGAGGACACTGATCCCATTACTGTAATTAGCTGAACCTTGGACCATTGAACCTCAGCTTCCCTTTTCCTACTCCTTCCTGGAACAAGCCTAGAATTATAAAGAGACGATTCTTATTATTCTAGGACCAAGTCCCCCAACTCTGTTACTGGAGAAGTTAAGATGTTACTGGAAAAGGAGCTGGATGCACTGCTTCAGGCCTTCTAGCAATGCTAGAATATAAACCTCATTGGGGTGTAAGAGCTCACACAAACATTGAATGGCCTCACACAGGTCATGTCCCATTCATTGTCTATGGAGCAGCCCCAGAATTTACATCCCAATTACATCACAGATTGGAGGGTTCTCTCTGATTTCTAGCTTTAGGAGAGAAAGGTGTATGTTCACAAAGACTGAACTGTCCGGGGGCACAGAAAGATTCTTAAAATGGGTGTCATTCCCCTTTAACTGGGTGACCTTTTTGTTACGGCAATGTGCTCTTTATTATGGGTAAAAAGAAAGAGAAAGTGTTGCTCATCTTCTCCTATGCATGATACCTTTATTCTAAAATAGAAAACAAAAACACATTTTAAACAACATTTATCATATAATTCAAAATTAAATTAAAAAAAACAAATCTAATTTTAGGTATCAACTTATGTTACAAATGTGATGCATACCATTTCTTTTAGAAATAGTGTGTGCTGTGGTGCTCACACAAGAGCGCGGTCGCCTCGAGAACGTTTTCAGTGGAATGGCACTTGAGCGACACTGTAAAGTATTCACCGGTGAGCTGCTCCGTTCAAGATGGCTGCTTGAGTAAGAAAAACTACACAGGTCTTAAATAAAACTTAGCTAGCCAGCTCTTGTTAATTAAACAATGACAGTTTAGCCATCACCGACATTCGCTCTTTTCTTAAATCTGAAGAAGCGTACAGCAGTGGAAGACGAGGCCAGAATTATGGAATAAAAAGATTCTGGTAATGAACGATAACGTTAGCACCTTTAGCTTGATGTTCAGCTGGTGATGCAAGCTAACGTTAGCCAGCTAGCTAACGCTAACACAGCTAATAACTAACGTTAGTTAACCTCCACCTTCTCATCGAAGTCTGAATTGAGAAACAACAGACCCTTGTCAGCTAACGTTGTGTAGCTAACGTTACTTATACAGTTAGCTATCTACCTAACCTTAACCGTTAACGACAGCTATCGTTTGTTTGTTTGTTTGTTATCCAGCAACGTTAGCTGTGTAATAGCTGCTCTCTGGTTACTAGCGTTAACGTTGTATTGTAGTGAATGTCATGATGGGGGTTAGCTATCAGCGAGCTATCATTAGCAATTAGTTTAGGGGTAGAGTGGCAGTAACCACCAGCCAGCTGCCACATACTGAGTAACATTAAATAAGCCTATTTACATCGCCGTGGTGTGAGCAGGTTGCGTTTGAAAGTCCTTGGATATAGCCAGCTAGAATTGGTTTGAGGTCTGGTAATGATAAGTTGGTCCACAACAGCCTGGTCTTCCGGGCCTTGGCTTCTTAGTAGATCTTTAATAAGATTTCTACACTAACACCCACAGACTAGTACAGAGAGGTCAGAGTCCGAAGTACACAACCGTTTAAGGTTTTGGAAATACGTAGGTAATGTTGTTATTTAAATCTGTTTTGGCCTACCGTGGGACAGTGGGTAGTAAATAACAAATAGGTTAGCCTACTTTTGACTCTTCATGAATGCATAAATGGGAACTGTTTGTATGCTGTGGGCTAGTTCTTTGTACCACTTAAGTTATAATGCAAGTATCGGCCACAAATGCACAGTACCAAAGAACAAGAACAAGATTGCCTGATTTTCAGGTTTTGTTAGTCGTCTGTCTTTTGTCTTAAAAGGAAGTGGAGGCGTGAGAAGGAGCCTCTGTTTTAACCCAGCATGGACAGCTTCTTCAAGGCTGCTGTGTGTGATCTGGACAAACTGCTTGATGACTTTGAGCTCAACACAGGTGAGGTCAATTACAACAACAATAACAACACCAGTTACTTTGCTGTTATATTTTAGTTAATATATGGCCAGCCTCCTAAAAGGTGGCCCAGGTGTGCCTTTTCCATTCTTCCTGGTGGGTCAGGTTGTAGTTCAGCCTCCCACTGTTTACATTTTGGAGCCCACTTAGGCCCATACAGAATTCAGCTCAAGTTCTCATGGTCAAGGTGGCAACGCATGAAAGAATAAAGAAAATGTTTGGGTTTTCCTGTTACAGTCTGGGGACATCTTATCAGGTGATTTATGTGTTGTGATTCCAGCTGCAAAACAGTGAAATAGCCTTGGTTGCCTCAGAGAACTGGGAGGTGCTTTGTGGTCCAAACTATAGTAATAATAAACATTTCAGGTAGTATTTGTGTTGGTAACAGTTTTATAAAAGCCATAATGCCCAGGAGGGCGCTCTTTACTGTGATAATGGGCACGACAGGGGCAGGGGCTTGTACCGTCATCATCACAGAAATGTCCAGAACCACAGTAAGGAACAATCCACCCGGGTTTCATGGGCTTTCATACAAAACACATTTGCCACCTGAAAAGTTTTCTTCAGCATGGTAAGAGGGAAATCCAAGAATGAGCGAAAAAAAGATCTAGCTAGTAGTTGTGCTTGATCAGAATTATAAGCACAGCTGGATTGCCTGTTTGGCCAAAACAACCCGCTGTATAAGTAAGGGATAATACACAATGAGGTGTGCGGTTATCGAAAAATAATGCACGACATGGGGGCTAAGTGCACTATTCTTCGATAACTGCACACCTTAGAAGGGTGGCGGCAAATGGAATATCACTTCTGCCGTCCATATAAGCTAGTTGGTTCTTCTCTTCTGTATTTTCTCTGAAATGTCAAACTGAAGGGGTACTTTCTTGCTTTTAACTGGCACTTTTCTTTTCCTTATTTCCTTTTTTATTTTATTTTATTTTTTATTCTAGATGAACTTGACTGCAAATCTGTTTCCCTAACACCTCCTGCATACCCCTTCTCCTCACTGGGATCCCAAAGTTTCTCCTCTGAGGCATCCACAGTCCCACAAAGCCTCCCTGACCTCAACTCTCTGCACTATGGCTCTACCCCAAGCTGTCCTGACTACGCCGCCAGTCACCACAGCAGCTCTGTGGATGGTGAGGTCAAAGGCCAACCTCTCACTGGGGTAGACCTTCTCTCTTCCGTGGACCGCAGGCCAGCAAAGACTTCTGCACCTCCTTGCCCAGACCGTGCTCTGAAGCCAGTGTGTGACCTGGTCAATGACACAAGCTCTGCCATCTTAGTCAGGGCCAACAGCCACGATGCTTTCAGTGAGCTGGACGCAGCAGAGAGACAAATGGAGGAGGAGGGGGTGCTGCTGGTGGACTTTGATAGCCCTTTAGTTACTTTGCCTGGGGTGGAGAGTGGGGCACTAAGCCTGGTCGCTGGCAGTAGAGACACTGTAGTTACTCTACCTGGGGAGGAGAGTGGGGCACTAAGCCTGGGCACTGGCTGCAGAGACACTGAGGGGAAACAGGCTCCTACTGCAGGGGAAGTGGGGCTGCTGGGGCTAGATCCCCACGATCCAGTTTGTGGATATTCAGCCTCACTCAGTCTACTAGATGTGATTCTCCCTGCGGCATTGGGCTGTGAGTTGGAAGATGATACTCTCTCTCAACGGACCACTAAGTCTGCCGTCGGAGAGGATGGAGAGGATGAAGAGGTGGTTACTTGCATGAACCAACAATTAAATATCTCTTCAGACCTCCATGAACAAGCAGGTGCCCTGCCCACTGAAAAAGAAGAAACACCGATAGTAGCCAGTGAAGAAGAGGACATGTCACAAGAACCCTCGGACATAGCTGAAGCAGAATCTCCTGAAAGTCTCAACACCTCGGAGAGTGAACCAGTGGGTTTGTCCTGCTTGCCTATAGCCGTGTCTATGTGTGGGGCTCTGGTGAACCCAAAAAACTCAGACGAGGAGCCCGCACAAGGTGCAGAGGAGGACGATCAGGCAGGAGCATCTGAGAGCGCAGAGGCAGACTCTGCCATGGAAGCTAGAGAGGACAGGAGTCCTTGTGGGGAGTCTGTTAATATTAATGTGAGGGACAATAACATTTCTAATGCATCCTCTGTGGGCAATTCAGTTCCAGCTGAAAACCCGCCTATATACAGAGGAGACCCAGATCCGTCTCTGTCTCAGAGGACTGTGGAGGACAGTTTGTCATCGGAGGAGCAGCAGCTCTCCCTCGGGTCTCCTGTCGCCCCCTCTCTGGAGCCTGCACCCTCCAATCACTCAGAGCCCAGCCCCATTGATCCCCCTGAGTTTGGGTTTGAGTATCTGCCTGAGAGCGACCAGGCCGAGCTGCTGGTGACAGATGAGGAGTTAGATGCTTTCCTGCGTGCACATGCGGAGGCGGAGCAGGTTGAAGGGGCTTCTTATTGCAGCAGGTCTGGAGACTGGGGTCAGGACGAGGGCTTCTCAGAGCTCAACGGGGATCTGGAGGACAGGCTGGTGGAGGAGGAGCTGAGGAGCTGCAGACGGGAGGGACCCGAGGGTCTGGCCTCTCCAGAAAGTGACAGAACAGTGTGTGTGTCTGTAGAGGGGAGTTTGAACCCAGCACCACCCTCGCTCTCCCCGGAATCCCCCAATTCCTACCAGCTAGAGCCAGAGCTCTCTACCAATGCAAACCACACTTCCACCAGCAGTCCTACTCAGTCCCAGCCCATTGGCAGCCCCGATCCTCAGCCCTGCTATGGAGGAGCCAGACCTAAACAGCTATACTGCCAAGCCCCTAGATCTCCCCCAACAGCAGACGCAGGAGAGGAGGAGGCACAGATGCCCAGCGGCCCCTCAGAGGGCCCAAGCGCTGTAGAGGATGAAGAAAATAGCTCACCCTCTCCTCCCAGCCCCAATCCCGCTGAGCAGAATTCCAACAGCAGTGAACCTGGACCAATGTACTTCCCACAAGACCACTGTGAGAGCAGTGTGGGGTACGACGAGCTCTCTGAACCCCCGCCTTACCCTGGGGAGCCATCCAGGGAGGGTGCAAGGTCTGTGAATGAGAGGGGAGAGGAAGTAGAGGGGCTGGGGAGCAAGCAGCCTGACTGGGTACCAGACGCCGCGGCCCCCAACTGTATGAACTGCTGGCAAAGGTTCACGTTTACCAAGAGGAGGCATCACTGTCGAGCCTGTGGCAAGGTATGCAAGTCAGACTATATTGTCATGGTCACTGCATCTCCGTCTTTTAGGCCACATTTTGTTGTGCAGCCCCTTTCCTGCAACCTGTTACAGGGCAGAAATCATGGCTATGCTATACTCTAGTGCCCAGTATAGCCTGAGCTCTGTAGGGTCCGAAGCAAGAAAATTGAAAATACTTCTAATATGAAGGCTTTTGAGGCCTTGTGTTAAACTGTAAACTCCTGGTTTTTATCAAAGCTGGTCTGGGTTGAGGCCAAATGGAATAAATGTAAAGGATTAAATTAGGTATCTTTTCACACAAATTATGGACATTATAAAGGAGTTACGGTATTTATTTTGGCTAGACTAGACTAGACTTTACTCAACTTTCTTTTATCACATACTGTAAGGTACCTGATTCATCTGATTCTAAGTAGTTTGGTCTTAAATGGGCCATATCAAATTATTGGCCCCTCACAGCATTTGTGTATGTTTGGCAAAACAATGTGAATGTGACAAGAGAATATGAATATCCTTAAAGGAACACCAACATTTTGGGAAATGTTCCCCAGAGTCAGACAAGATTGATATCAATTTCATCTCTGTGCGTCAGTTTTGGAGTTGCTCGAAGTTGTATTTGAGAGATGAGGGAGATGGCAAATAAGTGTATTTCCCAAAATGTCGGAGTGTTCCTTTAAGGCTGAAACATACTTCCATGTTGGTTCTTTATCCGCAGTGGTTTCAGGGGTACGAGCATTTATAGTTCCATGCAACCTTTTTGCTAATCTCTACTCCAAACGAGAGCAAGGTAAATGCATGGCTCAAGGCAAGTGGGCCAATCATAGCACTAAGCTTTAGGCAGGTGCTGGGTTGAGGAATACCATGAATAAAGAACAAAGAACCTGCACACTCTTCTCCAACACTTGTCTACTGGACAATGTTTCGAGCCTAGTGGCTCTTCATCAGGTCAAACACATGAGCATATTGGCACACCTATATATACAGACAAGGTGATACATGTTACGTGTATCAAAGTCCAAGGCTTTATTTGTCACGTACACATCATACAGGTACAATGACAGTGAACTGTTTCGTTGGTTAATGTCTGTATATATGAGTGTGCCAATATACTGTGTTTGACCTGATGAAGAGCCAATAGGCTCAAAACGTTGTCCAGTAAACAAGTATTGGAGCAGAAAAGTATGCAGGTTCTTTGTTCTTAATTCAAAGCATTTTGAATGCCCAGCTCTAAGTATAGGTCTATACTAAGAAAAATACATCTGACTGATGGTGATTGGGGTTTATTGTCCGAGCTAAAATTGTATTCTTCAGTAACTACTGCAGTGTTAACTGATGGGGCATTTTAATCTTGATTGGTTAGCTAACTCACACATCTGATGGGACTTCGGCCTCTAAAAGGAATTTAAACTATCACAAGAATGACTTGACTGCAACTGATATTTACTGTGCAACCCGATATGAGCTTTCATTTCATCAATGGACATATTCCCCCTGGCGAACCCACAAATGAATTGAAAGCCTTGCACACACAATGCACAAATGAAGTGAACCACCAAGTGGATTCAAAAGTGAATGAAACTCACGCACTTGAGCACAGATGACAGTTTTTTCACTGTGATATATGCTACATTAAAGGGTAAGTTCAGGATTTAGGACCCCTAGCCCTATTTCCTTTCTCAGCACAATCTGTGCTGTTCTTCATACTGGATACCTGCAGCTCCAGCTAGCTAGCCAGATAAGTCAATGGGGCCACACTCCAGTCTGTACAAGCCCTGAAATAAATGCTGAAACCTGCTTTGGGTGCACTGGAGTAGGTTTCAGTGTTCATTTCAAGGCTTGTACAGACTGGAGCGGGGGCCCATTGACTTTGCATTCTTTTTGTGGCCAACTAGCTGGAGCTGCGGGTATCCAGTTTTTACTTATTTTTCTGTACACTCGGCTCTTACGCTAAAGGAGACATGTTGCAGAAAGGGAGATTTCCATTTATTTCTTGATTATAAAGCAGGGCTAGGTGCTATGTAAATACTGTGAAACTATCAACACGTTCAGTCCACGGACAAAGGCACACAGCCCATATTCAGAAACTGCCTGTAATTCGAGCCGTTTGGAGTTCCGTAATTTGATGATGTCATCAAGGTAGACTTGCTCCTCTTCCCATCCTTGACTCATGTGTGCATGTGAAAAATGGCGGCTTGCTTGTAAACGTTGTCATTTTCCACTAAACGGTTCACTAAAATATGTTTCTGACAACATTTTAGGCGAGAAATAGGATGTGCAATTGCTGGATCTGAGTTTGACAGTTTGATCGGAAATTAGTTTGATCGATTTAGCCAGGTGCAGTTCTGGTGCACGGCTTGGGGTGTGTTACAGACACAGAAACAGCCTTTCGAGAACAGGACTGAAAGAGATAGAGGCATGCTAGAATGCATAATCTGAGTGGTATTTTAAAACCTGAGTCGTAAAAACTTCAGACATGTTTTGGGGACCTCAAAGACCTATGTCAACTTGTTAAAAAGGAGTATGATATGGGACCGTTAAAGAGAAATGGCCTCATGAGGGCTCGCAGTAGAAATAAGTGTTAATTAAAAAAACAAAAAAGTATTTCCCCCCAGAACTAAATATAGTTTAGCAGATTCACTCTGATAAGAGAGCATGAGTCAGCAGTTCTTTTTCCAGCTCCTCTATAGATCTCCACTCAGTCCTGTGTACTAAAGCTGGAGCGAAGAAGTTTAAGCCCAGTAATTAAAACAGCATTAAAAGAAGACTCTTGGCGGTCTTTTCTTATTTACAACACAAACTAACTACTGCCCATGGGCCATGATACACCAAGTAGTTTATCCACATGTTGGCCTATTTGTGTTCCTATTTCTGGTCAAAGACTTACAACCTCTTTCATTGATTAATTCCTGTAATCATTTTTGCCGTGGACCCGCAGGGCTGGCCTACAACAGTGAATGTCCCTAATTGACTGACTGACTGAAACACGCATGTGTGAGTGTTGTGGCAGAGTCCGGCTTAACTCGGCTTGCCTAGTCTTGTTTTTCAGCATCATCAACATGAGGGTCACTGTAAACAAGCACCATTTTGTAGTTTAGTGTGCATCTCGGTAGGAAATTAACTTTTTCTGCTGGAGTCTTTAATTTTTAATTTCTCAAATTAAAAAAATCAGAAATTGAACTGATTTGTGGGGACTTTACAGGTAAATTTATCAGGCCCTTTGTTTTCATGGTTTAGCCTGTAATAAATAAGCAATCTGTGATGTGAGAATAATGACGCTCAATACAGGGGGGAGACTTGACTCATTTCTCCACCCTGTTTTCTAGCTTTGATTTCTGTGGCATTTTCCATTTGATTTTATGGATCTTCAGGAGCATTCTAACCCCTGACTCCTTGGCTTCGGTTACACTTGTCATTTCAATGTGACTTTTGTGATCCAATGCGCCAGATCAGAACACAGACCTGACATCCACACTTGACATTTGAATGCAAACTCTGTGATTGGATCTCATGTTCCAGCAAAAAATACATAATGGCGAAATAAATCTGGTAAAAGGCGAGAGAAGCCATGTTCTTCTTGTTTAAAATGTTGTCATGTTATGAAATAGTTTTCATCCATCTTCTCACTGGAGAACAGCTTTCTGTAATAACAGAATAACTATGGAAACACATGTGCCTGGACTAATATAGCCTCAATGTTCTATTTCTATAGTCTATCCTGTCTGTCATCCGATGGGCCAAACTTGAAAGCACGGCTATACTAAGAAACATCAGGCAGTATGAGAGAGGGGGGCGTTCGTTAGGTTATGGCTATGCCGACATAATAGAGCAGGCCCGACTTTAAAGGTTTATATTGTTACTTATATAAATACCCATTTCAAGTACATGGACCGTACGCTCTAGCCTATCTCATTTGCATTTGCCCAATATAATAACATCATGTGCGACATTAAATATTTCATCAGCTGTGCGTGAGGCTAAAAATACTGATACTATTATTAAAAGTTAAATTAATAAAGAAGAATAGCAATAATCATCCATCTTCAGCGCAAGATGTTGGTAGTAGCCAATGCATACTGGGAGACTCCTGGCAGGATCCGTGGGGCAGAGGGCCTGGTTTTAATGATGTAGCCAGGAGTCTGTCCACATTGTGCCCAGATTGCTGTCCACACACCTATGAAATCTGATCAGAATGTGAGCCTGACCAATGAGATGTGGTCTGGATGTGGTCTGGAGAGCCTGACCAATGGGATGTGGTCCGGCTCATCGGATCACAATGTGAGCAAGAGCCGATCTGGGACCGTCCAGACCTGACAGTTAATGCCTCCTGACGTGATCGGATGATGAAAGTCTCATTGAAACGACAAGTGTAACCGAGGCCCTTGTTAATTTCCCATCCTGGTGTGTATGATGTTTATGATGTTGTATATGTTTTTCCTGACTGGTTCATCCCCATCTCTCCCTTTCTTCTGGCAGGTGTACTGTGCTGTGTGCTGCAGTAGGAAATGTAAGCTCAAATACCTGGAGAAGGAGGCCCGTGTTTGTGTCATCTGCTATAACACCATCCACAGAGGTAAGACACTATGTCTGGGTCCAGGATGGCTCTGTCAACCTTACATTCCATTTGGATACTTTCTTTTTTTACCCCCAGATAAATGGGAAGTGGCAAAATGTTCATACTACTAATTTGATGAATTCCTTATTTTATCACACAAAAGACATTTTTGGCAAAATGTTTTTTGTTTTTTACAAGATACAGCACACTGTAAGGGTTTAGTTTGCTGCTACAACATAGTTGCTGATCAAGTGGGAAAATCATTGCTCATAATGAAGTTGTTTGTTAAAGGATCATACCAGTCTAATTTTGACTTCTCGCCATTACCGGAGATTGCCCCTGTCTTTAACTAATTTTGTGTTCGTAGGTGTATACAGTGTGTGTTTTAGCTGATCTCAGCTTACCTTACTAAATACCATTCACACTGCTATTGATATTGAAAAGGGATGGAAAATACTCCATGAGACTTGAAAGTTGCCAGGCGAAGGTAATTGCCAGGCCCTTGTGTATATCACGGCAGCATTTTACTTTCACTAACACTCTACTACAAGCCCCCACATCGAACTTCCGCATTCAGTAGGGTGCGCTGTTGATGTGCAAATTTGAATGGCTTGTAGTAGAGTAATACACTAATGTTAGCAAAAGTAAAGGCATAGTGGTTTTCACAAGGGTGAATTACCTATGGCTAGCGACTTTCAAGTTTCAAAGAGTCTATTTCCACCCCTTTTCAACATCAATGGCAGTGTGAAAGGTAGGCTGAGATCTCAAAATATACACTTTATACACCTATGCACACAAAATTAGTTTAAGACAGGTAAAATCTCTTGTAATGGCAAGAAGTCAAAATTATGAAGGTTTGGCATATATAGGCTAGGCTGTCAGAGAAGACAGCCTCTAACACAAATGGGATGCAGGCAGGCCTATATAATATAATTGTTCAGGATTAGTATGGTATTATTATAATTAGGCTATTATTTAGAAGGAGGTTACTGGCTGGTCTCTCACTGTTACCGTAAGTGTCGCGACAGCAACAGGACAGAACTATGCATGAGTCGTATTCAAAGAATGGTTAGGGGTCATGCATCAAAAAGGTTGAGAACCTCTGTTATAAACAAACACTCCTTTCTTCCGCTGACTGTTCTCGATGCCTTATGCAATATTGTTTTTGTTGTCTATTTGCACCGGTATCGAAACATTTCAAACGATACCCATCCGTAGTGAGAGGAAGACAAACACCAAGGGTAGCAGCAACACGATCAAGGCCAAGGTGATTTCTGAAGCTAGAGGTCTATGGATGTAGGCCTATTATAAAGCTAGAGGTCTATGGATGTAGGCCTATTATAAAGCTAGAGGTCTATGGATGTAGGCCTATTATAAAGCTAGAGGTCTATGGATGTAGGCCTATTATAAATCCTGGCACATCATTCTAGGTAATGAAAAATCAGTAAAGTGATTTTTCCAGTTAGACTACTTCTCATCTGTCACCTCCTTTCTTCCGCTGACTTACTGAGTGTTCTCGATGCCTTATGCAATATTGTTTTTGTTGTCTATTTGCACCAGTATCTAAACATTTCAAATGATACCCATCCCTAGTGAGAGGAAGACAAAATACTTACTAAACACCTAGGGTAGCAGCAACAAGATCTAGGCCAAGGTGATTTCTGAAGCTAGAGGTCTATGATGTAGGCCTATCATAAAGCTAGAGGTCTATGGATGTAGGTCTATCATAAAGCTAGAGGTCTATGATGTAGGCCTATTATAAAGCTAGAGGTCTATGGATGTAGGCCTATTTTAAAGCTAGAGGTCTATGATGTAGGCCTATTATAAAGCTAGAGGTCTATGGATGTAGGCCTATTATAAAGCTAGAGGTCTATGGATGTAGGCCTATTATAAAGCTAGAGGTCTTATGATGTAGGCCTATTATAAAGCTAGAGGTCTATGATGTAGGCCTATTATAAAGCTAGAGGTCTTATGATGTAGGCCCATTATAAAGCTAGAG
>OMKL01021746.1:15552-29166 GCA_900302295.1 Parasudis fraserbrunneri
CAACGTGGGCAGGTATGGCAAAAACTACCAATCAATCAATCAATCAATCAATCAATCAATCAATCAATCAATCAATCAATCAATCAATCAATCAATCAATCAATCAACCAATCAATCAATCAATCAATCAATCAACCAACCAACCAATCAACCAACCAATCAATCAATCAATCAACCAATCAATCAATCAATCAACCAATCAATCAACCAACCAATCAATCAATCAATCAATCAACCAACCAATCAATCAATCGACCAATCAATTGATTAATTAATTAATTCCATGTTTACTTTTGTATAACATTATATATTATACAGACTGCATAAACTTCTAACCAACTCTTCCCTCAGCTATGAATAATCCCAGAGGGCCATCCTCTGTGCCCAGTGCAGAATTCCGGTTGGTCCACGGGGAAACACTGTGCTCCGCCTCCTGCTGCTATCAGGTGCAAGATATTCTGGGAGAGGGCTGCTTCGGTCAAACAGCCAGGTGTCTCAATATAGTCACCAAGGAGACAGTGGCTGTGAAGGCCTTCATAAATAAGCACACATACATTTATGATGCCCATAAGGAGGTGGGTTACTTCACTGTTTTATTTATTTTATGACATTTTGCCTCTCACACTGATAATGTTTGATATGTTATTATGTGAATTAATTGTTGATCAACAATGTTCCTACAGACGGCTCTATCTTCTCTCATGTATCCACAGGTCTCCATGCTGAAAAGACTCCACAATTTGGACCCAGACAAATGCAACATTGTGCACTGGCATAAAGCATTGGTGGAGGGTTATAAAATTTGTCTGGTGTTCGAATTGCTGGATATCAGTGTCTGGAACTACGTGATGGAGAGAGATTTCAGACCTCTCCCTCTGAGAGACATACGACCCATCATTCAACAGGTACAGATCAAGTGGTTCATGTGATAAATTAGCCTAAAGGTTTGAGAATTGGCTCGACAGAAAGTATGAGAAACAAAAAACTATCTTGCTCAGCAAGTGTAACTAATGGAATGAAAAATGTCTGCATTCAAATATCTCCCTCCTCAAAAAACAAAAAAAAACAAAAAACAAGACTAGGTTCCCTAGCATAGCTGGACCCCAACCCACACTGTTTTCATTGTGTGAATGAGTCTATAATGGTCCTCATTAACAAAGGTTACTCACTGACATCAAGTGACATCTTGATTCTAATGTTAAATTAGTTATTTTCACTCAAAGCCGCGATAGATTCAACATGTCAGCCTCCAGAAAGCAGACAGATTCTCGGTCGAAGTTTTGACAAAGTGAACCAGTTCAACAACTTGGGGGTGAGTGCTTGACAGATAAGACGCCCACGTTTTATGTTTAGGTAATATAGAATACATACTGTTTTCTTGCTGTGATTGAGTCCACATGGTCCTCATTCACAACACTGACTCAGTGACATAACAAAAGTACGAAAATACATTCCTAATTCACTTTGACAGAATGCATATTGCTGTCACATTCCCCCAATTGACACAAGTGCTATTAGAAAATAAACGCTTTGTAAATTGTCAAATTATGAAACACTTGATCTATTTCAACTGTAGTGGTTGAAAAATCAATTGATAAATGTCATAACCTTGTGTTTTAATTTACCATACAGTTGTTGCAGTCGCTGGATATAGAAAACCCAATTAATTGTGACCGACTTACTCTGAGTTATGTTTACATAGTAACATTATAGTGAAGCATAGGGCAATTCCACACTACAATTAAACAGAGAGCCAAATACAAAGCTATATCAGTGTTAAACTATCTATCTATATACCTGACATTGTATTTGCAGCTGGCCACAGCACTGGATGCACTGAAGAGCGTTGGGGTGATACACTCAGACCTGAAGCCAGATAACATCATGTTGGTCAATCATCAGCAACAGCCCCTCAGGGTAAAGCTCATTGACTTCGGCTTAGCCCTTCCTACCTCCGATGCTGAGCCTGGCGCCCTCCTTCAGCCCTGCTGCTATAGGTGAGTTCTACACAGATTGAGATTGCTATTCTACTGGTGTTCATTTCATTTCATAAAAAGAATTTTTTTTTTTTTCAGTTTCACAGTTCTGCTGTGAATTAATAACTGAGTGCTGTGTCCAAACCTGCTAGGGAGAAATGAAATAATTCACAATTGGTGTCATAACTTAGTACTGATGTTGTGGGTTCTTGTTTGTCAAGGATTCTTAATATGTTCCATGTAGTGGCTCAGGAGGTAGAGCCGTCGTCTGGTGATCTGAAGGTTCCCGGTTTGATTCCCGGCTCCTCCTGGCAGCGTGTCGAAGTGTCCTTGAGCAAGACACTTAACCCCTAACTGCTCCCGACGAGCTGGTTGGCACCTTGCATGGTTGCCTCCACCGTCGGTGTGTGAATGTGTGAGTGAATGGGTGAATGTCAGGCATAAGTTGTAAAGTGCTTTGGATAAAAGCGCTATAAAATTGCAGTCCATTTACCATTTACCAAGACCACTCTTGGTCTTTAACAGTGGTAACATTTCCGATGTGGTGTGTTTGCTCTTGTTCCTCCACATTTAGGTCTCCAGAAATCTTCTTGGGCCTCCCGTTTTCCGAGGCCATCGACATGTGGTCGTTCGGATGTGTGATGGCTTTCTTGTTCCTGGGCCATAACCTCTACCGTGGAGAGACTGCGTATGACGTGGTGAGTAACATTCTAAACCTGGCCTCTTTCTGCTTCCTCCCACGCTGTTCCTATTATATCTAGGACTGCTGCTTCTGCATATCTCAATTCTTGAGGACCACCAGGTGGTTGTCACAGCAGACAGAGTCTTGATCTGGAGTCTAGACTGATGTGATGTTGTATTGCGTCTGCAGATGCGATGCATCGTTGAGACACGGGGTCAGCCAGCGGATCATCTCCTAAGTGCTGGAGTTCAAACAAGTGTCTTCTTCACAAGAAACTCATCACACTCAAGCTGCTGGATGCTAAAGGTACCACAGCGCCCCTGCCCTGGCCTAGCTGCTCATATAATGTTTTCTCTTCAGTTTATAAGAATGTTTGTGGATTTGCAATGAGTATAAAAATGTAAATAAATGACAGTAATAAAGAAGTATCATAATTTTATTCTATGTTCTTTCAGACAGCTGATGAGTATCAGAGGGAGACAGGCATCACACCTAAAAAAAAGGGGTCCCTTCTCACCTCTCTGGATGACCTGAAAAAGGCAGGTGGTTCATTGTGCAAGTGAAGACAAGAGATCACTTTCATTTGTTCCCTTTCCATGTGCCAGGATGTTGATTTTTACTAAGCTGCTGTTGGGCCTTTCTTCCTGTTCTTCCCCGTTTAGATCGGAGAGGAGTTCAGGGAGGAGGTAGACTTGGCAGAGGAAGAGGATAGGGAGGCGTTTGTGAACCTGATGAAGCAGACACTTCAACTTGACCCTGAAAATAGGATTATGCCTGGTGAAGTTTTAGCTCATGACTTCATCACAATGAGTCACCTTGGAGACGGCTACCATCACAGCTGTTAGTAAGTGTGTGTGCATGTGTGTGCTCGTAAGCACATGTGTGTTACTGCTGCGCATATAGGTTAACAGATAAGGGTGGGTAGGTGATTGATTAATTGATTGGTCGATCAATAAAAAAAATAATTAAATAGATTGATTAGCACATTTTTTCCAGTGTCACATCCTCCCTCCAGGCAATGGGCTTCAGTCCAAGCTTGAAGAAAGAGAAGAGGAAGAGAAAGAGAAAGAGAAGGAGGAACAGGAGGAGGCAGGAGGAGAAGACAGTAAAACAATTTCATCAAGCATTCATAACATAATGAATATGACATTTTGGTTAATCTGTATGCTCACCACAGCTCTGTTCTAACCCATCACTGGCCATTGTTAATGCTTTAGTTGAAGATCTCCACAATCCACTGACTGCAAGTGGTATCAGCCTTGACCTAGGATAAAAACATTGGTGAATATTAGCAGTTTATTAATTCTGGCCAATGATACATTAACAAAGTTATGGTGGGTACATGAATGAATGAAAATGTCATGTCCATAGTGTACTTAAGAATGTGTTATCAATGTGTCATAATGTTATTATTTCACAAGCACAATATCTTTATTGAGCAAATCCTGACCTTTTTTTCCTTCCTTGTGAAGCATGATGAGATCCCAGCTGAGGTCCAGAAAACCACCATCAACAAAGAAGTGAGAAGAAACACTTTGGTGCTATTATTTATTATTATTACCCAGGCTGAATTAAAATTAGTTGCAATTGCCTCAATCACACATACCAGATAAACCATTCCTCTAATTATTTTGTAAGTGATTCAAACCATTATTTTAAAGTGATTTCCTCTCCATCTTCAGCCTGTCATGAAAGAACTGACCCCACTGATCCTGGATACTGAACCCAGAACTGACCCTGTTGTTGTGAATGGAGTTTTGGCCCCTGAAAAAAAAGATGGGTTATCCGCTGCTACCGAGGCGTGTACACTTGATGGGGCCACCACCCCGGGGAAGACTATGGTCCATGGCTCCACCAACAGAAAGAAGAGCTTGACCTCCATGGTCTCTGCTACCGCACCCAGCGTGAACAAAGTGCTCTGCATCAACCCTGATGTGGCTCTTACCTTGACCGAGTTTTCTGATTCCAACTTGAACCAGGAGGGGACACGAACACCAAAGAGAACCCCTGTGATGGGTAAAGTCTCATCCACCACCCAAAGCAACACTGTGGATGCTGCCTTTACCACTTCAAACAACAAAGATGCGGAGGAGGAAGGTAAGAGATAATAAACTTTGAGTATCGACAGTTTCAAGTTGACAGCAAAGACGAACATAAGCCAGTGTTCTAGAATTGACTACTTTTGATTTCCTGTCAGTTGCTGAAAACACTGCGACAGGAAATCAACTGTAGACCAAGCTGTTTCCCATAGCAACAAATCAAACATTCCTCCGTCTATACAAGTGTATTTCTCTTCATAATTTCAAATTGTTTGCTCCCATCAAGCTATTGTGAGACACTCCCCCTGTTCCCTTTCATTTCCAGAGGGCAAGCCTCAAAAGCAGGGCTGGGGACTCTTTTGGATGGGGTTGAAGGCCATATATGGCTGCTGTGTCCTTGGTATGGAGCCTGTGACTGCTCTGCACTGGTGAACCAACATCAACAAAGTGCCTGCCTGCCTGCCACCTATCTATCTCTCTGATCAATAAATTACAAGCTCATCATAACTTTTTAAATTCAAGTCTTGTCTTTATTGCCTGCATAATAGAGCGGATGAAGATTTGTGTCCTTATCTGAACCACAGATCCACCATTGTGGAGTGTCAGCTAGCTTGCTAGTTAGCTCAGTGGATTAGCATATCTTGATACCCTTCACGTCTACTGTAAACAGGGCACACTCTGCTGCTTCCACTTGGCCAGAGTAGAATGTCAACCCCAAAAGAGTTGATTCCTTGACTCCTACAGTATAAAGAGTCAGAGTTGATTCCTGGTTAGAGACTCTGTGAGTCCAAATGTGGTAGAATTCTCTTGGATTCCAGAAATCTTTCATTTTAATCCAAACCCATGGCTGACCCAGTGAAAATGATTGTTTCCAAAGGCTAGACATCATAATAACAAGATTTGTGACAAGTGGAAGCCCTTTAAATGCATTAATGCAGCTCTGCAATCAACTTGAATGAATGCAATCGACTTGATTGAACCAAGATGTAGTGATGTAATCAGTCTACCATGACACTACACCCAGGTCAGCTAAACTCTCTTCCCTTAGTTTGAAATACCACCACTTGTGCCATTGAATTCCGTAAGTTAGGATGGTCACCATGTTTGGTGAATGTTCACACTGAGGACCAGGGGATTGTTGAGCTCCAGCCCTGGACAGGACAATAGTGTGGATCTGTCATAGTAGGCCTATACTGCCTATGAAAATAACTCACAGGATTGAGATGTAAGTCATGTGATAACTGAGCCTTTTGTTTGTGGGGGATCCTGTGCCTGCAGATAATTTCATTCCTTTTACTAACTCCATTCTGGGTGTCAACCTCTCCAGCAGAGGGCAGTGTCATACCATGAAAAACACAACACACATGAACTTCACCAGTTCTATTCAGATTTCAAAGACAAACCCTCAAACCAAATTCACCAAATTCAGACTGTTTACAATTTGGGGATATAGAATATGTGCATAATTCTTAGCTTTTTTTTTTTTTTCCTCAGTGAAGTTCCCCTTTAAAGATTGCACCACCGTTCATAGTGATTATAATGACTCAGAGCAGCTGGCCTCCAGGTATTTTCAGGCTACCCAATCTGGCCCTCTGTAAAAAAAACCGTAGGATTGTATAATGTAGTATCTAGCGTGTAGTATCTAGCGTGTAGTATCTAGTGTGTACCGTCTGCATTGTTGGCATCCGACTCGCCATCAATGGCGCCTGGGTCTGTTGACATTGGCAATGCTGGAAATGTTTCTGTATTTGTTGACATTTCGATTTAGAAGTAGAATTATCTGCAAATAGGTTGTAGGTAGGGTGAGCAAAGAGGGTGGTGGTATTGGGCCTGCCGACAGTGGGTATAGAGGAGGGTGGCTCTAGGACAGTGGAACTCACTGTTGAGCCTTCTGGAGGTGTTGTGGGCCAAACACAAAGGAACATCAGTGATGGGAGCTACACACTTGATAACTCCGGTGAAATAACCACACTCAGCAGTGCCGACACAAAGGCTTTAGGAGGTGCTTCTTGTACCCCACAATGACCAGAACTTCTTGAGAAGTCAATCAAGTCAGGTGGTTGAAGTCCTGCAGTGGGTAACAAACCAAAGTCAGCAGGATTTAGTTCACTTTCAATCCTTAAACGTTTTCTTAAAATTTCAAATATTGAAAAACTTTTGTTATGAGAAGATTACCATATCCACTATGTAAAAAAAACTGAGAATTAATGCTCTATCGTTAGCAAATTAATTTTCCAATGTCCAATGTGTTAACATTTTTAATTGATTGAATTGAAAGTGAACCGAGCACAACCCTGCATAGGACAAAGTTTGGAGGAAAATGAAGGACGGTGAGCTGGTGTTGATGTGAGGTTGTGTATGGCATTGGTCCAGCGGTATTGAGTCTGCTGAGAGTGGGTATAGAGGCGGGTGGTTCCAGGACGCTGGAATTCACTGTTGAGCCTTCTGGAGATGCCGTGGGCCAAACTCTATGACACAACTGTGCGGGGTGCCCACTTGGTAACTCCAGTGGCATGCCAGCTCTCCACACTGCCCAGCAGCACCTGAGGTCAGTCACACATGACTGGGTCCTACCGGGGGACTCGTGTTGATACTTTATATGGCACACAGGATGAATCACAGCATATCCTGGGTATTGGTACATGCAGTTCAAGGGCACTGGTGGAGGTGTGCCAGGCAGAAAGCCTCTGCAGGTAATTACACCTACATTACATAGACAAATGAAGAGGAGTAAAAAGTGGTATTGTGGCTTTTGAAATGTTTTGGGATAAGAGCAGGATCTCAAAACTTACATCCCACCCCTGGCCATGGCTTTTCAACAGCTGTTATTTATGCTGTAATTAAGAAGCATAAGGAAATGGTCAACATTGATTATGGGTTTTGGAATGCTTGTTTTCAGTTGATCGAGGCATTAATGACCCATATGTATGTGTGTGAGTCTGCACATGTGCAGAGATGGGCAAAAACATAAAAATCTAACATGTTACAAATTACAAATACACTTTCAACAAATGAAGCAAAATAAACAACAAATACTGTCTGGAAGACCCATACTAAAAGTCATACATTAAGTTAAGAAAAGCAATTGACAAGAGAAAACATACGAGACCCAGAGGTTATGTTGGCTAACATGTCAAGTGTCTTTTAGCCAAACTAGACTGTCTAGTCACAAGGATATGCTCTTTCACATATTTATTTTCATGATTTGTGTCCATGTTTTGAATGGTTGCATATAGTTGAACAGCCAGGATATAAGGGCATTTGCGTTGTAGGTCTGTACAGTAAGGTGGATGGTATCCCTTCAGCAAAGCATCCTTGTGTCAGGGGGTTAGACCCACATTGTGCATTCTATTTCAATAGCCACTTCATTGTGTATTACCTCTCCTTTTCGTATTCCATTGTTCCGAGCAGAAGTCCTAGTCCACATACCTTACCTTTGTGATAAATAGTTTTTCTTATCCAATAATCTCATCAAGCTTCTGTCACAGCATTCAGCTGTTCATGTGGCTCCACAAAAGGTTTTGTGTTTTTCCCCTTATAAACAAAATACAAAAATACTGTCCTCAGAAGTGGCCTACCATATCTTGTTAGAAAATATGTTTTTTTTGACAGTCATACAATGCAAAATTACAAAATGCACGAAAGTGATTAAATACACAATTTTAAAAACATGAAAAGTGGCTACTGCCCATCTCTTTCTCTCATATGGGCTTCAACAAATCAAGATGCGCTGCTCCCACCTTTCTAAAAATTGCGAGGATACTTGATACTTGACCTCTATAACTCTCTCTCTCTCTCTCTCTCTCTCTCTTAGATGTGAACTGATAAACACTTGGCATGTTAGTTCTAAAACAAGTCTAGTCTTCCGACAGGTTAGTAGACTAATGTATTCTGGCAGACAAACATCCCATCATAAATCATGGTTTGAATAGCAACTGTATAGACAGTGTGAATGCACCGGGCTACCTGTTTCTCTTTGGCTCCAGAAATCTTGCTCGCAGCGGGAAATCACTGGACGAGGGCAGTTCATTGAGGAATAGAGAGGACATGCGCGCATGGTGGCTGAAGAAGTCCGATGTAGGATTTTAAATGCGAATTTTGGAATATTCCACATCAATGGCGCAAAGCGCAAACCGCTGAAGGTGATTTGCATTATCAAAAGTGTGCAACTTTGTCGTCGTTTTCAGCGCGGTATTGTTATTTTACCTGAGTTAACTGCAGTGGCTTGACCTATTTTGGGCTATTCTGCCAAGAGGAAAAAAATAGCAAAGTTTTTAATGGGATTAGATGTATACAATCTGAGTTTGCCTGGATGGGATGCACAGTGAGCTTCATCTGTTGTGAAGACGATTTTCTGCAAATGCCTGTTTACCAACATGAGGAGAAAAAGAAAGAGAGCCTGAGCAAGGTAAGACATGGAAACCCAGTATGCAGACAGTAGTGGGCGTCAAAACAATTTCCAGGTTTCAACCTGACAATGTATTTTGTCCAGACAACGATGCTGCTGTTTGCTATTAGGAATGCGTGTGCATGCATGCATGTCTGACTAAGTTTATTTTGACATTAGTTTCCTCTCCAATGGAGGAATTTGGATAAAAGGTTCAACTTCAGTGGGTTCCATTTCCACACATCATGTTATAATTTAGGGCAACTAACCGTAATACAAAAACAAAAAACAAACAAACAAAAAACAGGTAGGCTACTCACAATGTCAACAGCATTTACAATGTTTTAAAACTGCTCACATTCTGCACAAAATATGATGGAATTTAGCTGCAGAATACAGAAAGTCAGCTATCCTCAACATTTTAATAACTTTGCTTAACATCATAGAATCAAATGAATGCTTGTGTGAAAAGTGCTTGTAGTAGTACATCTTGTCACAGTGGCACAGCCAAAGGGAACAGTGATGTTCAATTATGCTTACCATGATGAATATCATCATCTATCAAGAACTATATCGTCTTAACTCATCCTATACTGTATTACTTATGTCTGTAGTTTGAAATGGTGTTGTGGTTTGTGGTGTGAGGCTGCTGATTTTTAGGATTGGACTGTGGAATGCAGCCAGTGACCTGTGAACTCAGGGCCAGCATCTAGTCGGGGTGGGGAACATTGTGGGATATAAACACCAGGCAGCCGTCAGCCAAATGCTGCCGGAATTTGACTATAGCTGGTAAATGTGTTAATATACCAGTTGCCTAGGAAGGGTAAGGTCATTTTTTGTCCTTTATCCACTGTAAATCTCAAATTGGTTGGTGAAACAGTGAGGGTGTCACATTAAATTTGGAGTCCACCAGCCACTGTGGCCAGTGGATGGAAACGTTTCCTCCCATGAACCACAGTGTTTTGCCCCCCTCTCTGCTCAACCCCAATTTGACTTCCCTAGGTTCATCATGATACAAAAATGAAGCACTCATCCTCCGTTTCAGATCAGGTAGTTGAATCCCTTCTGCACCACAGATTGTTGTGCTCAGTCAGTCAGTCAGTCAGTCAGTCGTCAGCCAGCCAGCCAGCCAGCCAGTCAGTTGATGCTCTAATTTCATTTCCAAATGTCGCCAGTGTAAATCTCTCCTATCTTGTCTGACTTCCATTTTTTATATACCACAACAATATTGTTGTACAATGTCACACACTATTAGCACTTCTTGGTATCTAAAACAGTTTGCCCCCTTACAAATTCTTCAGTATCTCCATCTGATGCTTTGGGACACTCAGTTCTTTTCAGCAAAGTAATTTCATTGAGCTGTTATGAACACAACAAGGGCTCAGTGTCCTTCGGATGACATCGCTTGGAAGACAAATTCAATAACTCTAAAATACAATTATCCTCCAACCAATTGAAATGGTGTGCCAATGTCTGTTAGTTTTGGGACACGTGTGACACAATGTTCATAATAATAAATCAGCTTTGTTTTTAACCAAAGTGTCCCTTCAAACTTGCCTGGATCTAACCAGACTCTTCACTGAAAAAAAAGAGTCCAGTGAGATAGTTTCATGTAGCTGACAGTTGTGTAACCGGCAGGTTTTGTTCTGACTGGAATACCAAGTTCTCTCTGTTGTGTGTGTCCTGTCTTCTGATCAGCAAATTGACAGAATCAATCACACTGCTTAGATTTAGAGTGCCTAGCCATTGGGTCAAATGGTAGCTGTTATTCCAGCTTGAGCAACAGCCTCCCTACAGTTTCAATTGTATTTGAGGGAGGTCTAGCTTGCTAGGCAAAGGCCCAATCTGTGATCCAAATGTAAAGAAATGGGCAACCATGAACCCATAAAACAAAAAAAAAACAAAAAAGAAATTGTAATGGAGACATTTATTCTCTGGCTGATTGACTGAGCTCCTGATACGAAGACTAATCATTGACGACAGATAGCCTAAAGCTACATCCACACTAATACCTTTTAGTTCTAATTTGCATTTTTTTTTTTACTCTTCGGTCTGCTAAACCGGAGGCTTTTTACTGCGCTTCTGACCCAGTTCTCGTTTGCAAAGTCCGGAGTTTCGTATTAGTGTGGATGGGTGCAAACGGAGACTTTTGCCCACGTTCGCTTCCAAAACATTATAGCTAGGCCAAAACATTACAGCCAGCTTAATTTGTAATTCAGGAGGTGGGGGGCAAAAAAGTCACAAAACCACAGGGCATAGGCATAGCGAACAGACACCTAGATGCTGCTGTGCTGAAAGTAAACAAGAATGACATCATAAACAACGCCATGTGCAGCGCACCGATAGAAAATACTGTTGCATCTTCTGACATCACAATGGAGCCAAGTAAACACTACCGTATTGTGCCGAATATAAGACGGGTTTTTTTTCCTAGGAAAAAAAATCTGAAAAAGGGGCGTCGTCTTATTTTCGGGGTCTAGACTTTCAAATGTCATTATACATTCACAACAACAGATCGCACCAAACGAGTGTTCCTCAAGCGAGCCACCGTCTTTCTCTCTGTATCTCCTTCTCACACACACACGTAGCCTGCAGTGACGGGCAAAAAAATAAATAAATGCGCGCACAACACAGTGACAGGTGCCTGGAGAAATGGAGAGACACATCGACCAGGTCGAACAAAGTGGTTCAAAAATCGGGCAAGTTAACAAACTAAACGGAGGAGGAGTTACGATGCCAATTTTAAGATCATGGTGATCAATGAAGCAGAGTCATCAAACAACTGTCGAGCAGCCAATAAATATGGTGTTACAGAGTGTAATGTTAGGAGATGGCGAGCCCAAAAAGAACGCCTTAAAAATGCACAGTCAGAGAAAAGCTTACTGCAGTCCGCAAATCGGCCGCTTCCAGGAGATTGACAGGAGGGTGTATGAATACGTGACTGAAAAGCATAATGCTGGTATGAACATTACCAGAGCTGTCATTCAGCTGAAAGCCTTGGAAATCGCCTAAGAGCTCAACATACCACCCACCGAGTTCAAAGCTAGCCTCGGCTGGTGTAGAAGAATGATGCGGTGTTTTTATAAAAATGTAGTATTTTTTTTATAAAACATTTACCAAATGATGTTATAAACAACAGCCTGTTGTTTTGTTCAATGTGTTTTTTTTTTTTTTTTGTTTTTTAATAAAAGATGATTTTCAACATTATTGTCAAAGAAAATTATTTTCATTCTAAAAACACGAGTCTTTTTCCAAAAGTCTTTTTCCAAAAATGAATCTTGAAAAAGAGGGGTCGTCTTATATTCAGCACAATGCGGTATTATTATTATTACATTATTCTAATTCGTATTCACTGTCGAGTATTCGACGAATGGTCAGTGGGTTGTGAGATCCTGGCTAGCTAGCGCTGACGTACTGCTTTGTGTGTTATATAATACAGGTGCTGTATGTAATATATAACACATATAATACATGTGCTATAATAATTCTTAGTTATTCTTAGCCCTGTGGAGAATGGTCACTCCACTCATAACAAGGGGACGGTGATCAACGGAACATCTCGGACTCGGCACAGATGCACTTAAGACGGTGCATAAGTTTGAAGCTACCACAGCTAAAAGAGTTATTTCATGGGCAGAAAGCATGTTGAACGGTACACTCGATAACGGAAGGTCACATAGTTATTTGAGCAGCGTGCAGAATGCTAGAAGTAGGCACTGAAAGCGACGGGTTCGTTGACCCTGAAGAAAATACTGGTTTTCGTACGCAGACGGCACACTGCGATACTGAAGGGGCTGAAGAACGGATTCCTCGCACAGCGAGGTGCAGAGTGCACAGCAACGCTTTCAATGGAAATAATAATAATACAAAATAATAAAAAAAAAAAATAAAAACAGTTCCTGGAAATCTGCACATATCTCACGCCACCTTCATACCTGTAGCCAGCGTGATGGAGCTCAGCTTGACTTTGTACAGGTTGCTCCGTACTCGCCACTGTTGCATCATGGGATAGCCCATGGCCTCGTTGAACTGGGCATCTCCTGTGAGAGAGAGAGAGAGAGAGAGAGAGAGAGAGAGAGAGAGAGAGAGATGATAGCATTACAGGACATGAGACAAAACAGTTGAACACATCTCGGGTGATGAGGGGATGATTGCTTCACTCCCCAAACTCATCCCGCAGACAGTTTCATAGTTCTCAATTCAGGGGATAATCTAGAAGGATAACCTCACGTTCGTCATTTAGTTTGGACAAATGATCCCAGATGCATTACCCAGCTCTCTTGCTGTCTTGTCTCTGCGCACACGCACACGCGCGCGCACACACACACACGCACACACACACACACACGCACACACACACACACACCGGCCGTGTGCCATCGAGCCGTTTGCCCCGACATCATTCATCCACACTCTCCCAAATCCCACCTGCTCTGAGATCAATGTCAGACGGCTGGCTCGGCGCGACGCGGCGCGGCACTCGTGCGCCAATTGGATTGGCAGCATTAGGAGCCGGAGCCAATCTCACCT
>OMKL01021871.1:3104-13328 GCA_900302295.1 Parasudis fraserbrunneri
ATAAATAATTCCCGGCCTCTGATCAGCAGGCAGTTTTGCACACTGTGTGTACTTTTTGATGGGTGTTCCGTTTTCCAATGCGACCCGGGGAACACCACTTGGTGGGCCAAAAAGATCTGATTGGTTGTCAAGGTTCAGGCCACCCTAAGATTTTGGAATGGCTGATCACAGGGCCTGGGACAGTCACAGAAACTAGATTATTTTCTGAGAGCTTTTTCCACATATTACCAAAATGGTTCTAAACTAAAAATGTTTACCCCACCTTTAATCTATGCCTCTGAAACCGCCAGATTGTTACAAAGGCAAAACAGCACAATTGACATTGCAATGCACTTTCAAAACATTAAGAGAATCTACCTGAAGAATAGATACTGTACAAGTGACCTTGATGGGGCAACACCTTATCCAAATCAAATGCCTTGCGATCAGGTAGCTAAGCTTTGTAGGGAAATGTCTCCAAGCCTAAAGTGTCCTCTAGTGCAAGAGAGGATTACTGGAGGTGGCATTCTCTCATAGCAGAGTCTAATCACTTGTTCAGATAGTAGGCTAGATTATATGAGTGCGTCACATGTGCCGCCACACCCTCGGTGAACAACACAGGTGAGGCCATATTACAGACGCAAAAATTTCCCTTCGCCATGAGACTGCATCAGACCGGAGGTGTGTCATGCCTCCCTCTTACCTCTCTACCCTGAGGCCAGTGTCTGTCACTGTTGACAACAGAAGGTAAAAGCAAACAGGCTTACATAGAATGCAAAGAACAGTCAACCTACAAGTGAACGTATCTGACTCTAACCACCACCAGTGTTTGGAGTAAAGCACTACCAAGTAATGAGTTTGAGTACTCTGATAACTTTTTGGGGTAAAGATTAGGGCTGGGAAATATATTGATATGGCATATTGGATAGCACCCAACTGTGATATCGTATCGTAGATTTTTTTTTAATATAGAGAATTGAAGTAGATCACCACTTTTACTAAATTAATTCTCTCGTCATATTATTTCTTGCCATTCTATCACCAAGATCATGCTTCATTTAAACAGACTATTTTTCAATCAAACTAAATCGAACTTCATTTATATAGCGCCTTTCATGCAAGATTGCAATACAAAGTGAAATGTTAAGTGCACCATAACATAATTTGTTTATTATGTTTGTTTGAATGTATTGTCATTTTGGCTACTGCTTTCACAACAATATCATGCCAATGCTACTGCTTTAAATAAAGAGAGCAATTTATTTGCATGGGATTTTTTTTAAATGATAGTAGGAATGCCCCAATCAGGATTTTTGTGGCCGATCACCGATCATGGATCACCGGAAGCAGTATCGACCGATACCGATGGGCGGCCGATCGATTGTGGCACGGAGTAGTGACCACAATCTTTTTACCTTGCTTCCCCCGCAAGGTATTTTATCCTGGCATACACTGCAGATGGCATTCGTTGCATCTGTCTCAGACAGTTTTGTAAAAGTTCCACACCGCCGACATGTTTTAGGTTAGTTAGCATGCCACGACGACACCAACTCTGCCGAGAACAGGCTCGCGGTTTTTGCGCGATCGATCGGTTTTCGCAGACTGGAAAGCATTTTTGGCCGATCGATCGGGGAACCCCTACATTATAGATCAGAAAGACCAACACTAGTCATCTTCTGAGGACTTTTCCATTTTTCACAAAAAGAATCGGACAGGTAACAAAAGTAACATTAACAATGTAATGACTTTCTTTTAAGGAAGCAATGTTATTCGTTTCCTTTTTTGTAATACAACTTGGGAAAAGTTTTAAATGAAATCTACTTCATTTTCTACTGTCCCTTGTATAATGAAATGAGAAGTGTGCTTTAATGACTTCCATCTGTGTTATTTCCTTTGGTTGGACGATTGTGAAAGACTTAAACTGTGTTACAGTGGGGTTGGTCTCATTGGAAAACTTTTGCAAAGCCTGGGGGAAAGGCAAAATATTCTTTATTTTTTATATTAGGGTTTGTTTATTGATATGTTCATGAAAGCTGAAATCAATTCAACTGATAAATCGCAATGTACTTATTTAACACTGCTTACCACTCCAGACCTCACTGAAACTGACCCTGTTAGCCAACTTGTCTACTCCATAATACACTGCCTTGTGCATGGTACCAGGGTCTCAGCTACAAAAACAAATGGAGACTAAGCCCATATTCCCAGGGGCTCAAATCCCCCCCACTGTTCAGCTGCAGACCACTGTCTGTGCATACCAAACTGGCCTACAACAGCACCCATGGCATTAACTTTTCAACCAGGATTCCTTTGAGATAGCATTCCATTCAGCAGGGAGAGCAAGACGTATAGTAATTCATTTCAAACAGTAAGCCTCTCTCCAATTTCTCACTGTGAAACTCTCCCTTGAAACATGGTAGGTACTGTATCTCTCCATAATAATTAAGGAAGGATAAATGGTAGTAAAAATCTGATTTGCTTGACATAAACAATCTACATTACCTCTAGTAGTAATGCATGGCTATGGAAGATGACACCAAGTCCTCATAGATGGGATGGTAGGCTACTAGGCTATTAATGTAGTCCGTCATTAGCTCTATCGCCACAAGATTAGGAGATAAGGAGAGTTTCGTTTTAAGTAACCAAGTGGCAAAAGCATTCAAATATAATTTGAATATGTTAATAAAGTTATAATGCATTTTAAAATACAGATTTTAAGCCTCAGCAGAGCAACAGCAGTAGTATGGGGACATGATATGCTATATGTACTACTGTATGTAGCCTACTTGTCAGTAAAACCATAAATAATTCAATGTCCCCACTGACAGCTTGTGCCAGTTGGTTAGGTCCTTACTGCTACTATGTGACAGAACCAACTGACAGAATAAGCAATAAATGTTACATAACTGTGTCTCACTCACCAGTGCTGAAAGCTTGCTCTCTACACATGCTTCACACTCACACAAGCTCACCTTCAGAACAAAGTGAATAGCCTAGGCTACACCTTGACAAGTGAAACTGGATATTATGTAGGCGATCTATCCACGAGTTTAAAAATAACAGTATGTAACATTTCACCATAACCATTGTTACACTTTTTGAAGTACTGATCAACCTTGTCAGACTAATTGCGGTTATATTTGCTCGAGTCGAGACCGAAACTCGTCTTACCTGTGAAGGTTTTTCCGGAAGTAGCTCCACTATAACAAAACGACCATAGTAGAATCAACGAGTAACAATTAAATAACAAACTCCAACGACTGATAAAAGTCTAGAATGCCGTAGTATCACATTTTACCGCATTGCCGCTGTTAAATTAACATGGTGCGCTGCCTCAGGTATACTATTCATGTAGGCTGTGGCTGGGCGACATTGCCAGTTTCGAACAACAGACAAACCAGGGTCTGACGTGCACCACAGGAAGTTCATGCAGGTATGCGCAGGTCATATTTCTTTTGCAATGTGTAGCCTAATGCAATTCAACAATTAATAATTAAAGCTGCAATATAATTTTAGGTCAGAAATTCTAGCCTTTGAAAAGTCAAAATAGTGTTTGATATATCTTAAGTATTGAAAAAATAGGCCTATATAATATCTAAGTATTGAATAAATAGGCATATAGTATCCCAGGAGGAACACTGGATCCCTAGAACACTGTTTAAAGGGCCAATCAGTGATCCAAAGGCAAACTAGCCCCACCATCAAAAATTAAGGAATGGAGACATGTTTTCATTTGATTCGACTGACTTATTGATTGAGCTCTTGATTAATATAAGCAACAGGTAAATATTAGTTATATATTGTTCGTGCTTCGCTTCAAAGCTAGCACTATGGTTATTGGGTAATCCTCGAACAGCCATTGGCTCCTGAACACAAGTCTACCTACAAGCCAGCAACAATATACAATGAGCGGCACAGAAAGGTAGCATCATTCCACACCCACGGTATATATAGACCTCTCATGCGTGTCGTAATTTTTCTGCCCAAATAAGAGCAGCTCCTTTGGCATGGGAAAATGAATGGATTAGGCTCTTTACCTTGAGCATGGTCTTCTAATATCGATTTCTCTCTCTGTTAAGGCAGGGAATTTGGAATTTCAAAGCCTCAGTTTAAAAAAAGGAAAAATCGCTAGCCAAAACTAGCTCAGGTCCCCTGCCGCTCAGGTCCCCTGTGTTTTCAGAGGCTGTTGAGTATACCTTTCAGCGCCCTTGAATTGGTAAGCAGCCTTGCTAAACTAGGCTCAATGTCCATTGGCAAAAGTTCACTGTGCCTTTAGCTACCAGAACGGTGAAAGGAGGCAAGCATGTGTTGTGTCCGTGGCCATTCTGGTGGACCATGTCTCTAGACTGTATTTCACCATAATTTATAAGAAAAGCACTCTGCAACCGAGTTAAAAGATCAACTATTTGGGCGTGCACCTAGATACAGTCTCCATGATGGCGAGGCACACAGAACCCAGGCAGGAAGCGCTATGTGCAGCACTGGCCAAAGTGTGCCTGGGAGTCACAGTCATGGCTCTAACAGTCAGGTGTCTCCTGGATGCCAGGACAGCAACCCACTCTGTAGTGTGTCTGGGACTGTTTCACATGCGGCGCCTCCAGTCTCGGTTCAGATGGCACGTCAAAAACAAAGACTGTTGACAATTTCCCAGGCAGTGTCGGCAGACCTAACTTACTGGAAGGATGAGAACTTTGTCAGAAAATACATTCCCATGGGCAGAGTATCAGTATTCATGTCAGTGCGCATGGATGTGTCTCTGTAGGGCTGGGGAGGCACCTGCCTCTCCCAGGCCGTAGCATCACCACATAAATTTAATAGAATTGATAGAAGTTTGTCTGGTACTGCAGGAATGTCTTCCCTTAATAAAGGGAAAGATGTTCTACGTAGTCAGAACAGACAGTAGGTCAGTGACAGCATACATGGAGTTCACTCCCCAGCTCTTCACAGAAAGGCAGTGAGACCATGGATGTGGGCAGTTCTGAACCTCGGCTCATTGGGAGCCCTTCACATACCACGTCTCCTCAACAGAGGAGCGGACATCGTGTCCAGGGGAGGCCCCACGGCACCCTTGAGTGGCAGCACAGAATTGCAGACGGTTCAGAAAAGCAGATGTTAATGTGTTCAGGGACTGTAGACCCCCATCCAGTTGCCATTAACAGAGTGGAGCAGTTAAGGGGACTCATCATGGAATTTCTCACTGTTAAGTAGAACAAGGAGTCTTGCCCAGCCAGCCACCTGACCTGCTTGAACTTATGCTCGTGTGGTCACATGAGCAGGTTCAGCGGAGTGTACTCTTTCGGGTTTCACTTCGCTGCACTGGTTACCCATAGTGCTAGCTTTGAAGCAAAGCTCTAATGATATATAACAGTGGTTAAAAATGTAAGTCTAGTTATATGAGTTAGTGCAGAGCTTCAGAGCTGAAGCCGCTGAACCTGTCTATCTGTGTTTGCTGAACGAAGTGCACCAGAGTAGATCGGGAATATGTGGTATTATATACCCTTGAGGGCGTGGAATTATGCAAAAAGCTCTGCAGCAATCATCGTATTCATAGTATTTGATCGCAGACATCTTGGTTGGTGATTGTAATCAAATAGCAGGTGATTATCATTAAATGACAACCATGGCCTATGAGCTGTGGCATTGCACCATACTGTATGACAAAACACGTCATGAGAATACAATGAATATGATTGGTTGGCTGGAAAGTAGACCATTGCTCAGGAGCCAATGGCTGTTTGAGGGTTACCCATAGTGCTAGCTTTCAAGCTCTGCGCTAACTCATATAACTGGTTACTTTTGTAATCATAGTTTTTAATTGTATTTGCTTTAGGCCTATTTTGTGGATGTAAAAGGTTTTTTTTTTTTACGTTGGTAATGTTTGTAAATACTGGAGTAAAACAGATCTATATTGCAATTTACAATGGGTTAAGAAATAATTTATTCAAGAATGTATGTGGGTGCACCAAATGCACCAAAAAAGCTTTAATGGTTATCCAAATGCAAACAAGTGGGTCACTCCACCACTGAAAACCAAGCCATCGGGTATAAGAGATTTTTCTTTTCAGTCTGAAATTGATTGAGTGAGCATTTGATAGAATATATATAGACTGTCTGTGCAAATTAAACCTGAGTTCTTAATGCATTTTGATGGTGTAAAAGTTTACATTTGTAATGTTTGTAAACATTAGCTAGAAACTGATCAGTATTTAAAGTTATGAGATGAGATGAGTTCTGAAAGTCAGAAAATGCAAATTTTTCATCTACCAGTCTAAGTCCTCACTAATCTATGTGCATATAGCCAAAATGTATGTGGTCAAATAAATTACAGATTCAAGTAATTCAGCCCACAGCTAGTGCAAGTATTGGAGAAGGCAAGACATTTAAATTAATCACATCATCCTCTCAAATCGGTGCATGCTTGTCCTTTTGGTATTTAATTAGGCCTAGCATGTGTTTGACACTGCTATTAAGATTGTTTAGACATTTGAATGATCATCTAAAATTGCCTTCAATTTTGTTAGTTTTGTCTACCCCAATGTGTGACTTATGAAACTGAATGTAACAATGCTGGCTTTGGGCCAAAGGGTTTTGACACAGAGTGTAAAGCTTCATACCCCTACAGGATGGAAGGGAAGTCTCTGTGCCATAAATCCTAGCCTGTTTCCTCCATGATTTATAGCAAACCTAAATACAAAGTGACATTTGGTGATATATGCTCACAGGTTGAGACTCTCTCTCTCTTCTGTAGTAATGTACTGTATACAGTGGTCAGTTTTGGAAGGGACGTAGGTGGTGTTTTTTGGTCTTACCTGAATTCTAGGGGAATTCATGTCATAACATGTTGACAACGGGGATATTATGCCCTATCATCCCCCCTGAAATCTCCACCTGAATGTATAGAGCACCATAAAGTTTTAAGAATTCACATACAGTATGTTATTCCTGTGACCCAACACAGGTCAGAGTCAACATTTGGTAACATGCACCACTCTCTGCTAAAGCTAGAAATCAGAGCGAGAACCCTTAAATTTGTGATGTCAGCTGGATGTAAAATCTGGGTCTGCTCCATAGACAATGAATGGAGCACTGACTTTGTGGAGCCATAAAATGTTAAGTTGAGCTCTCATACCCAAACAAGGTTCATATTCTAGTATTGTTAACAGATATGACCTACAATTGAAACATAATTTTTGTGTAAGAATTCACACAAAAAAAGGTTTTGTTCGCAAATCAGTGCCTCATTGAATGTCTATAGAGTAGCCCCAGATTTTACATCTAGAGACATGTTCACAAATACTGACTGAACTGTCCTGCGACACAGGACTGACATATGTGAATTCTTTAAATGGATGGCATTCCCCTTTAATACATATTCCCTATGTATTCTACTGTGATCGGCCCCCAGCAAGGTCATCACTGACCACACCAAAAATAATATGAAAGAAATAATATTTCAGGCACAAAACAATGATCTTCCTGTGTAACAAGCAGCCAGATGATCTGTCCTGCGCTGAAAACGGTAGCTACGATAAAAATAAGAAAGGGTCAGTTTAAGCCGAACTAGACTCCTAACTTTAACCTACAACCGAACATATAGGTAATAAAGGTATATATAGTTTCCCCAATATAATTGCATATATATCTTATACACCCTATTTTATGAATTGCTGTATATAAATGAATTAAATAAATATTGTTATGAATTACAGTGTTTGTACCACTGCACACTTTAAACCATCTGAGTTAAACATATGTTGAAAACTGACGTGACTGTGAGAAATATGAGAAACCAACAAACCAGCCTCTTGAGGAAGCAGGGAAAACTTGGGTTAGTGTGGCTGTCAGAGGTGGAAAGTAACTAATTGCATTTACTCTAATTATCATATCATATCAACTTTAATTGATCATAAGGGTACTGAGTATAATGAGAGCTGTAATTTACAGTAAAACAAAATCATTCTGGACATAACTGACACAAGCTTTGTTGGTATAATGAAAAAGGGACTATCCCCAAACCTTGGACTTATAGTGACTGATCAAAATATTTGAAAAGACCACGCCAGAAGGAGTAGTCAGTTAATTTTGGGAGGATGATACTGGAGCATGCACACAAATCTTCATGATTTTCGTTTGAAAGTAACAACATACTTATGTACTTTTTTGGAGTGCTAATCTTTTACTTTTACATAAGTAATTTTCCAGACAAGTACTTTTTGAAGTAACAGTACTACTACTTGAGTAATATATTTCAGTACTCTTTCCGCCTCTGCCAGTTATGAACCTTCTCCTTGTCTACTTTAACTTGAGGGTCACATAGTAAGATGTGACAGAGGGACACAGCCACAGAAATTGATTTTAGAATAGTGCAGATAGATGGTTGATACAAACCCATCTCCTTGCCTGTGCTCATAATGTTCTTCCTGTATTCCTGTTTGCCTCCACAGCAGAACAAGATGGAGGACCGTCTGGAGGAGGCCATCCATGTTCTCCAGCGTCACGCCGGCGGCCAGGGAGGACCAGGACTGGCTGACATCCACAATCTGCTGTCCTCTGGCTTAGGTCTTCCACAGGCCTTCAACAGCGCCGGGCTGGGACTGGCCAGCCGCCTGCCTGGACTGGTGAGGCTGATGAATAGTGGGCTTGGGAATCTAGTAGCTAGTGACTGAACGAGTGTCGATGGTTTTCAAATAAACGCAGCTATGTAGATTGATAGGAGTGGACAGGGCTGGGTCTCATTTGAAATTTTTTTATATTGATACCTTGCATTCGATACCGATGCCACAATTAATTTTTTCTTCGATACTTTGCGTGAATGAAAACCTTACAGCTTAATTATGTTTTTTAGCCCAACTATGTTTCTATAAAGGATTAGGGCTCGTATCTTTACTATATGTAACACATTTTATTATGTAAATATTCTGTCACTTTGTAATTTCAAAGTGACAGAATGTTTCCATAATCAACTGTAATTTCAAAGTGACAGAATGTTTCCATAATCAACTGTAATTTCAGTTTATTATGTAATCATGGAAATTTGGTACTGTTTGTTTCAACATTTTTCAATATCGGGTAGGGTTGACGTAATTTGATCGTTACCTTGATGCCACCAGTTTTTGATACTCAGCCCTAAGAGTGGAATCCTTTTATGATGCCACAGTAACTGTTAATAAGATGACTGATCTGTGTTAATGTTCAACCTCTTTCCTCCAGCTTTCTAGTCTTCACGAGGACTCTGCTGGCCTGCCCTCTAGTGGCGGACTTCTGCATGGCCACTCTTCAGTCCAGCCTGGCTCTCAGCCAGAGGGCTTCACCAGTGAGTCTCCCTCTATCTCATCACACTTCCGTATACATATTGGGCAGGGTGAGCAAGTGTCAAGTGTTTAGGAGTTGGAACACTTTTTTCCCCCGTCTATCAGGAGAATTGCTTCATGCTGCTTTATATTGCCAGTATTTGGCAGGTTCAGTTCTTGGCCTGCTTTGTGTCTACGCTCAGTGCCTTCATCCCTCATCTCTCTCCAGGTCTGTCGGGTAACATCCCTCGTTCCAGTGGCGCTGATATCAAACGGGAGGATGAGAAGGATGATGACGAGAACTCCTCTATCGCTGACAAGTCGGACGATGAGAAAAAAGACATGAAGGGCCGCATTCGAACAAGGTGTCTAAACATTCTCTCCAGCCAGAGTATTACCTTTAATATAAACCTTCCCTCCAGACAGAGTATTACCTTTAATATAAACCTTCTCTCCAGCCAGAGTATTACCTTTAATATAAACCTTCTCTCCAGCCAGAGTATTACCTTGAATATAAACCTTCTCTCCAGCCAGAGTATTACCTTGAATATAAACCTTCTCTCCAGCCAGAGTATTACCTTGAATATAAACCTTCTCTCCAGCCAGAGTATTACCTTGAATATAAACCTTCTCTCCAGCCAGAGTATTACCTTGAATATAAAACTTCCCTCCAGCCAGAGTATTACCTTGAATATAAACCTTCCCTCCAGACAGAGTATTACCTTGAATATAATCCTTCCCTCCAGACAGAATATTACCTTGAATATAAACCTTCCCTCCAGACAGAGTATTACCTTGAATATAAACCTTCCCTCCAGACAGAATATTACCTTGAATATAAACCTTCCCTCCAGACAGAATATTACCTTGAATATAAACCTTCCCTCCAGACAGAATATTACCTTGAATATAAACCTTCCCTCCAGACAGAATATTACCTTGAATATAAACCTTC
>OMKL01021876.1:1151-12099 GCA_900302295.1 Parasudis fraserbrunneri
AGGGCTTAGACTTTAGAGGGTTAACAGTTCACTCAATTACATAGAGTACAGTACATACTCAAAGGCAGGAAGTGTTACTAATAATTGTCTGTGTAATCTGTGTATTATGTGTCATCTATGTAACATGTATCACAAGAATAAACATCTTTTTTACGAGACAGTCAAACAGTGACAGAGAGAGGCTGAGGGTGGAGAGAGAGAGAGAGAGAGGGAGAGAGAATGACAGCAAGGTCAAAACGATGGAACAAAATAATTGTGAGTGGGACTAAGTCCATATCATATTTAATTGCCTTTGAGTGCCACTGAGCAGGTCCAAGGAGGGACATCAAGGAAGGCTGATTGTCAGTGTTCTAACAAATAGAGTAAAGATTGTCAATGTGACACAACCAAACCAGCAAGCTTCAAACCTGTTGGCATCACAATGCTGTCAAAAGAGCAAATATCCCCCAAAGAGATGAAATACCTAGAGGTAATCCTATAATCAAAACCTGATGACACTGCCTCAATAAATATGTCACCTCCTCCAAAAGGTTTTTTTTAGTTTTTTTTAACAAATGACTAATAGCGCTGGAAGTGCCTGCCTCTATCCTTTATGCCTTTAGCAAAATTGATACAGTAAAAATGAATATTCTACTGAGAGTAACATTATTAGTGCTACACCCTTGCCATTTCCTCAGGATTGTTTAAAGAAGCCTTACAAAAAGGAAAGCAAGCACTGTCTAACTTGCATCACCTGAATCCTATGTACAATCACTGAATTGGTGGATTAAGATAAAAAACATTAAATGTGGATTTGCATGCATGAGCGGGAATGGGTGCGTGTTGATGTGATTGTGTGCACCCATCCGTGTGTCTGGGGGATGTATGAATGGGTGGCAGACACTCGTCATTGTTGTCATTTTGTCGTTTGACCTACATCAGGGACTGTGCCTGCCCACGTGCCGAGAGGATATGTTCTGGGTCACACAGAAGGAACTGGACTAAACACGCACCGACCGGACATGGTCTAGACAGAACATGGTCCTTCTTATTACAGGAACATAGGCTAACAGTAATGGCAGGTCTCCGAGTGTGTGAGTCAGAGAGAGAGAGAGAGAGAGAGAGAGAGAGAGAGAGAGGATGGAAAAGGACAGTAATGACAGGGTTTTTAGTAAAGGGCCACAACAGTCTTTATAATGACACCTCAGAGTGAAGTGCGACCATAGCTCAGGGGCCCCTGTTAATACACTGTGCGTGTGTGCGCTCTTTTGTCTACTGCGGACGTGCTGTCCCCGTGTATGGTATGTGAGCTGTGATTGCACCATGTGTCTGGCATCCTGTGAAACTTGCAAAGTGTTGAGTGTCTCTGCGCTGTTGTCACCGAGACACATTCCTAGACATTCTTTGAATTTGGCCAATTCTGTGTTTTCTGATTCTGAGTTTGTCACTTTACTTGACACACGTGCTATAGTGCGTGAGTGAGTGAGTGAGTGAGTGAGTTAGTGAGTTAATGAAATCTTGAGTCCAGGAGTTGCCTAACATCTAAAAGAACCTAAACTCACACATACCGGAATGGGGTAGAAGTCGGCACTGTGTTTGCTCTCCTCCTCATATTTGCCTCCTTCTCCACTCCCGTCCATCGACTTGGAAGTGGTGTTCTTCCCCACGCCCATCCTCCTCTCCTCTTGCTCCTCTACCCTCACTCTCGCCGTCTCTCCTCTCTCTCGCTCTGGTAAGACTTCTGTAGATGTCTCCCTCAGCTCGCTTACATGGTCCAGGGCTGTGTCATCTACTAAGAGAGAGAGAGAGAGAGAGAGAGAGAGAGAGATTAACATTGTGATCTATGACTCAAAGGGTCCAAAGATCCTAATTCCTCTGTGGGGATTGGACCACATCTGGGGACCACATCTGGTCCAACAGGGTCACAACAAGTTGGAGGTGGTTCCTACTGCTTAGAGCCTCTGTTCTCCATACTGATCATCTCCCATGTGGGACCAATAATGGGTCAAACCCCACTGGGAAGGTTACTGAGAGTGTTGTGGTGGTTAGACAGCACTGGGAAAAGACAAGAGGGGACACTGAACAGGGTGGGGAATTAACAACAGCCTCCAGCCGAATGCTGGTCAATTTTGGCTTCAGCTGGTTAGTATGTTTACCCTACCAGCCATTTTGCCAGGTAGCCTACTATTATTTGCAGTTCTGAAAAATCTATTTGACAGCAAAAAAATGTCTGGTGAATTTCAGAGTTAACCAGTTACCGTGGCTGGTGGATGAACGTTGTAGTTTCTATGGATGCACCAACACAGATACTGCCATCAGATATCGGGCCGATACCAGCCTAAAATAGCCAGGGTACATCGGCATCAGGCAAGTTTTCCACCATACAAAAATCTGATAGCAAGAACCACGTCAAACATGTCAGATGCACTTAAGCTATGCACTTGAGTTATGCACTGCATTATGGCACTATGATGCGTATACCACCGGTTGTTTACTCTTGAGTTGATCCTATCGCCAGTTTCTGATGTGCACACACTTGTAAGTCGCTTTGGATAAAAGCGTCTGCTAAATGACTAAACTGTAAACTGTAGATATTAGGCTAAAGCAAGCCAATTTGTTTTTCTGCATTTTTGACAGAAGAAGGATGTTAGATGTTAAAAATATGCCAATCATCAAAAGTCTTTACTGTTTATTAAAAATAATGAATTGGATCGGTGCTCTTCAGGACTCAGGATCAGTGATCTGCAGTGAAAAAGTGTTATCAGTGCATCTTAGACTAAAAGTTTTGCTTTATATTCAGTCATGCAAATGGGGGAACTGTCAGAGACAGAGCGGGAGGGAGGTGGAGAGGGAAAAACACAAAGTATGGGGAGGAGCATGGGAGAGAGGGAAAATCATTTCAGTGAAAACCAGAAGGAGAGAGCGAGGATAAAACGAAGGAGGGATAGAGTGATAGAAGGATAGAGGATGAGGAAGAGGAGGAGGAGGCGGAGAAAGAGAAGGAAAGAGGAGAGAGGAGAGAGGAGAGAGGAGAGGGACAGAGGGGGGTCAGTTTGTTCGAACCAGGGGGCATTGTGTTATTTCTGGCATCATCATGTCAACTCTTGTTGAGGTGAAACCAGGCCTTAAGCTCTGTCTATCTATAGGGCGGCCTGTCCCTGCTTCACCCCATGTCAGCCAATGTCTAGCTCCATCTACCCATGCCCCGCCCCTTTCTCACCCCTCTCTGAACTCCCAAAGCTCCAAGTGCCAGGCTTCCCCATTCTATTTTACAGTATATAAACTGTCAGTCATTAAAAGCCTACTCTCCTGGTTCAAAAGCCATGCCCTGCGCTGTGGGCAACCATACTGTGTATTGAACTGTAAGTGTTTAACACAAGTGTTAGTGGATCTCTAGTCTCCATTATATGTTACTGAATTCCTCAGAAAACATTCCACCCGTTATACCCACTCACAAAGAGGTACTGAATCAGATTACAAAAGGTTTTTGTGTCAGGTACTGCCAAGGTCTTAGTGCTCTGAATGCTGTGTATATTTAAGCAGTAAGCCACAAGAGGCCGTGGTTTACAGTGATTTCAGAACAGCTAACCCTAACCCCTAACCCTAACGTGGACATTTGCTTGGCGACAGTGAGTAAATTAGATGGCTGGATAGCTACCTAAGCTTTGTGTTAAACATACCATTAGATCACATTCACTGTTTGCAAACCTTATGCAATGCTAGCGACCATAATGCCTCCTAGTATAACATTAGCTTTCTGATAATATGCCAGGATAATATGTAGCAAGTCCACACTATGTAGTCAGCGCATTAATTTAGAATGGTGATCAGACAGTTGTCACAGATGTGTGTTTCTTGAGTATTTTACAACAGCTTCGAACGCGGCTCAGCCAATCATAATGAACGACCGGAACTATCCGTTTTATAAAAATGTCTTGGTTAGTGCCTCAAGGCTGAGTTGAAGACCAACTACCTCTGCTTCTCATAAATCAGACAAAATACAGGCCGGAACTCTAAATGTGCCATTTTGTTTCCTTCCATCATCTCTGCAGCGGTTTCCTCTTGTATTAGTTATTAAATTGGTAGTGTAATAGATAGAACCTAACTCTCCTGTCCTATCTGCAGTACCCGACAGTTCCCATGGCTTGTCATCTCCCTCCCTCCCTGTCGATTTCCCACTTTTACACCTTGTCTCCCTATCCCCACCCTCTTTCCCACCCAGCTAGTCTCCCTGCAAGCAGCAGTGTTTAGGCTGCGTTCACACAATGCATTTTTGTAGCATGCAAAAACTGAGAGGCGCATCGCAATGGCAAGTACTTCATCTAAGCAGGGAAGAGGGAGCGAGCAGGAGAGACGCAGGCTAAGTCCAACGTTGATTAGTTGTTGCTCATGCTTTTCCCTGTGCGCTCAGTACAACCCACGCAAAAGCAGAAGGTCTTTCTTCAACTTTGACGCACGCAAAAAGAAGCAAAGCAGATCCCATTAAGAGGGATCCATAGGAGATGTTGAAATGTTGCTGCATGGTGGCGCTTTGGAGGAATGCATCGTGTGAACGCAGCCTTTAGTGTTAGGTAGGTGCAATACCTAGTTGACACATCCCATCGCTCCTGTCGAGCTGGGCAGCTGGGTGCATCTGTGTGGGAGGGGTGAGAGAGGGAGAGGAGGAGGCGGAAGGAGCGAGAGAGAGAGTGGGGGGGGGGAGACTGAGAGGAGAGAGAGGAGAGGGGGCAGGTGAGGAGGAGGGAGTTGAGACAGAAGTTAATTTGACACACATTCAATCACTGAGCATTAGTCAAGTTATCAATATGACTGATTGATTGATTGATTGATTGATTGATTGATTGATTGATTGACTGATGCTGCCCAGGGTGAAGAAAGGCTCTTACACACTAGATTCTGGGCGATGCTGATGAGAGAAAAAGCCATCCATATCCACAATACGCATTCCTTACTTTTTTTTTTTTATACCGATATACACATCAATACCACGATATCTGCTGCTTATGCAAAATCACGTTAAATTAGCAGTGCCCAAACTTGGACATGGAGGGCCAAGGGCCAAAATGTGACATGGAGGGTTGGGCCGTGGGTCAAATAATGTGACTAGACAGTAGACATTGATCATTTAATAAATGTAACAAGTAGACTAAATAACAGTGTCTCAGGTCTAGTAATGTCAGTGTGTTTGTACTTTGTAATAGGCTAGTTACTATAAAAATCCCTTAGTTCAATTGCATCAAAATAGACCAAATAGAATATCTAATAATTCTCTGGAACCCTTTGAAAACCAAAAATAATATTGTGGAGGGCCGAATCTGGCCCACATACCCTACTTTGGCCAGCCCTGTGATATATATATTCCCACTGATGTCCATCACACTGAACTGCATGGTTATGCAAAGTGTGATTATCAAATCAAAAAAATTAATTAAATATTCTTTAATATTGTGATGATACACAATTTTGTTGACGAAATATATGATAAAAAGCACATATTAAGTCATATTTCTCATGAAATTAATTCTGAAATATCTGAGAATGTTTCAGTTTGATAATGTATAACACTTTCTGTTACCATGGTGTCCAATATAACATTGAGTATGATTTTCAATGCCTAAACAGATTAGGGATGCAAGAAATCAACATGTTCTATAATTGATTACACGTTCCATTCCTTAGCCAGCGCCTGAATAAGCGTTTTGTAGTTGTTTTGTTTTTACTGGACCCACCACGGCCAGTCTACAGGAGGGAAGGTGCCAGACTGACTAATGTCATTGAGTCAACAATTTATACTCGGACCGCATAGAATCAAGTGTGAATGCACAATGCAGACTCAGCTGCAGCTACGTGGAATAAGCACGTAATTTGGTTAGAAATGTGAATGCAAACTGCGTACAATAGAAAATATGTAGTTTCAATACAAGATTTTATGCTGGGTCCATCTGTACTAGGCAAGCCTTTTCTTGTTTTTTTTTATGCAGTCTGATCTATGATAACTGCACTCTAGAATCAATGTGGGGCATCATATAAATAATGCCTGGCAGACTGGTGGTGAGTCCAAGATAGTCACTTTCTATTTCTTTGGAATATACAACGAATGTTAGGCCTACAAAATTATTTTCGATTAGAACTTTTGTAATCGTTTATGATCTATTTAGTGAGTAATCGTTTACTCCAACACACGTTTGCACCTATAAACCAGATATCATGGCATATATCTATATAGAAACATATCCTTTATTATTATTATTAATTTTATTATTATTAATAATAATAATACAAAAATATTTCCTTCCCCATATACCCAGCCTACTGTGGAGTCAGTGGTTAGATAAAACCTCAAAGAAAAACAACACATATTTTGTATCCAGTCCAGTGGTTCTCAGCCTCTTAGCAGCCTCAGCCCTACAGAGAGGGAGTGCTGTGGGGTGAGGCAGGGAGTATCCCAGCATGCTCTGGGTGACAAGTCCCGATGAAGCAGACACTAGCATGTGAACAGCTAATGGCCACTTCCTCTGTCGCCTAGGAGACAGACTCAACCCACCCCTACAGCTCCTACTCTCACTGTCCGGGCACTCCATCATCACCCTTAGGGCACCGATACCACAGAAACCATAGACGTCAACACACACACACACAGAGAGAGAGAGAGAGAGAGAGAGAGAGAGAGAGAGAGAGAGAGAGAGAGAGAGAGAGAGAGAGAGAGAAAGAAAGAAATAAAGAGAGAGAGAGAGACAGTCTGAACATATGGAGGAGAGAGAGAGAGAGAGAGAGAGAGATACAGGCTGAACATATGGAGGAGAGAGAGAGAGAGAGAGACAGTCTGAACATATGGAGGAGAGAGAGAGAGAGAGAGAGAGACAGTCTGAACATATGGAGAGAGAGAGAGAGAGAGAGAGAGAGAGAGAGAGTCTGAACATATGGAGGAGAGAGAGAGAGAGAGACAGTCTGAACATATGGAGGAGAGAGAGAGAGAGAGAGAGAGAGTCTGAACATATGGAGGAGAGAGAGAGAGAGAGAGAGAGAGACATACAGACCTTGTTTTTTGTTGTCTTTTTGTATGCCTGTCTTATTTATTTTTCTGTCTACCATATTTTTCTGTCTGTCTCTATCTATCTATCTATCTATCTGTCTATCTATCTATCTATCTATCTATCTATCTATCTATCTGGGTCTGTCTATCAAGCCACATTAATCCCTTAAAGGGATATTTCACTTCAGTAGAACTTGACAAAAAACATCAGTCTTGCCTCTATCTAAAGTCATCTACTAGTAAGCTAGTGACCACTGCTGTCAACACCACAGATCCTCCCAGGTGTCAGGCTCCTCATTCACTTCCATTCAATTTTAGGACCAAAATTGTTTAATCTAAATTAAACAAACAATGCAGCAATATTATTCTGTGTAATACATTTTTCGAAGTCAAAGGAACTTGTTTATTTGAGCTAATGTTGCCATTTTCAAATTATGAGTATAGGAACTATTTCTCACTTGAGGTGTAGTTTGACCAACTGTCAACTTTTCACAGAATGTTTAGAATCTTTCTTCCAGCAAGGCAGCATGTAACCATGGTAACCACTCCCCGAACATTCCACGCAGGGCAAAGATACACAGCACACTGAAACCTACAACAAATTGACCAGATCTGCTTTCATTTTTCAAAGGTAATGAAAAATGCATCAAATTCCAAAACAAACACATACCTTTCACTCAGAATTGTCTGTTTTATTGAAATCTGTCCAGCAGCAGTTTGGTTATGCTTCAGAAGTATCATATTTAGATTAGGGCCCCAAAATGAATGGAAGTGAATGAGGAGCCTGACACCTGGGAGGACTGGTGGTGTTGACAGCAGACAACAGGGACAGCAGTGGTCACTAGCTTACTAGTAGACACGCTTACATAGAGGCAAGACTGCTGAAACTTGACATGTTCTACTTAAGTGAAAGGACCTATGTAACTACGACATTTTCTATTACCTTTCTGTTTTTATGTGTATACAGTGTATGTTTTAGCAGAGAATATATTATGTGAGAGTTTAGTGTTATCCCTCTTTTGAGAGAAAACGATTTTACTCTGCATCAGGCTTGAACCCAGGAGCTTTGGCATGATGGTGGCCAGTTTCTTTAACCACAACACCACTGAGCTACACACTAGGGCTGGTGACCACAAAATCATTGGGTAAAAATTCCCGGTGAAATCACAACCGTGTCTGGCTTGATAGAGAAACAGATAACGTAACTGACTACCAGTGGTGAAAGAAGTACACAGTTCCTTTACTTATGTAAAAGTAGATAAGTCTTTGATATTGAATGTACTTACGTATCAAAAGTAAAAGTAGACATTCTATATGATGTTTGTGCTTGGGAGGATTCAATCATAGATTCATTGACCTCTAAAGGTTCTGTTAAATTGTATGTGGTCCAGTTATGCTGGCTCTGATTACATCCTCTTGAAGTTGACAGGCTTAAAATGTGAAAGTACATATTCCTTATAAGTTTTTGCCCTGTTTTCTATGCAAAATCTTTTTCTTCAAAGTACCTAGTAACTGATGTGTTCAGATAAATGTAGTGGAGTAAAAAGTACAGTATTCAATTTTAAATGAAGTGGAGAAATGTTCCCTAAAATGAAAATACTCAAGTAAATACTCAAAATTGTACTTAAGTACAGTAATTCAGTAAAAATACTTATTTACTTTTCACCAGTGCTTGCTACCATGCCAAAAGTCCTGGGTTTGGGCATCACTTGGGGTAATATAGTTTCATCTCAACAGAGGGACAATACTCTCATCGCGGTCTTTTCTTATATACTATGTTTCTCTTCAATACAATTGTAGTACCCTTGGAAAATGTATTAGTGTTGTTTACTGATTTAATCTGGTGTTTGCAACATATTGCTATGTTCATTAATTAAATTGTATTTTCATTGAGTAATATTGATCAGAGAAGTCAGTATTTTCTTTCGATTCTATTTATGTGAAGCTAGCTGCAGCTTGTATCATTGGTAAATGTGTAGAGTAGTTAATAGGTTAATGTGATAGAAATCCATACATGACAACTACTTCAGAAAGTTAATGGAAGGTGAATAGGTGAATGTTCATGTAAACTTTTAATAAACCCTACTGTCAGCCTATCGCTGTGCTGGTGAAAGTTATTTTGTCCAATCGCACTGCGTGATGGGTGGGCCCAACAACACAAGTTGGAGCAAGTTGGTGGGAGCGGGGAACTCGTACTCAAGTCGAGAAGCAGGTGCATGATGCATGAAAAAGCCCAGTGAAGTGTTTAGTGTAAGTTGGAGCTGAATTCGCGTCAGAATTGATCATCAATTTAGCCATCATCGTCGTGCAAGAGCGAGACTGGAAAGTGTCGGGAGTTTTCTGGATGTCCGAGAATCTATGAAACATGTACTCTTTTGCAAGAGGATTAGCTAAACTGTGCGCGCGGCCGATGGACCTGCGTCGGGTTGGCCAACCTGCAGCTAGCCGCACAAGGAGAACACGAGAACTGGACCTGCGTGCGTGAGTAAACTGAACACATTCCTGTGTGGATTCATATGAGCTCCAACATGCGCGCCATCTCTGTGCACAAACTAGTATAAACCCCGGGTTTTTATTTATTTTATTTCATACATGTGACATTTAAGGGGGCCATGCAGTGTGTATGGGCTGCCTAATATTAATGGTGAAGTTGATAGCATTTAATGTTTTATTTTTTATTTATTTATGTATTTATGTATTTATTATTTTTTAATTTTTTTATTTTATAAATAAATGCCAGTGTTGTAGTTAAATATACATCTTGGTCTGTGTATTTCCAGTGTTATTGCATACTTATCTGTTGAAATTAATTACACCCGTTTGATAATTTGGTATATATTGGTATTGTGGGTCATTCCTCATACATGGTGTCAAATGGTAGCCACATAGAGCATCACTTAAGGTTATCAAAGCAACTCTGGTTCTTCGAGTGTTAAGTGCTCAAAGTGGGGGCTCAGTGTGTATGCATGGGAGTCATTGTTCACTAGCAGTATAGCTACATATTAAGATATTTAAAGCTGCCTGAGGCCTCCCAGTCACCCAAGTCAGATTCCTAGTCGTAAGAGTTAACTGGTACATCCCATCGTAGCTCCTCCCATGCATTTTAGTGTGCTAGTGGTAGGTTGATAGGGTGCAGTACTACTATGTATATTATATAAATGAGCACTGTGGTGGTTACTTAGAATATTTATCAATATGGCCCCTCCCACAATGAGCAAGGACCGGGAACACATTAATATCAGGACGGCCCTCAGAACACCATGAGAAGATGGAGAGGGTACAACTGTGTACTAAGTTACTGTCTGCAGCTGATCAGTATAGACTCAGACCATCAGTTTACTGAACAGTATAGACTTAGACCATCAGTTTACTGACCAGTGTAGACTTAGACCATCAGTTTACTGAACAGTATAGACTCAGACCATCAGTTTACTGAACAGTATAGACTCAGATGATCAGTTTACTGAACAGTATAGACTTAGACCATCAGTTTACTGAACAGTATAGACTCAGACCATCAGTTTACTGAACAGTATAGACTCAGACCATCAGTTTACTAAACAGTATAGACTTAGACCATCAGTTTACTGGCTGATGTGTGTTTCAGTAACCAAGTTGATTAGTAGGCTGTTGTGTGTTTCAGTAACAAGGTTGATTAGTAGGCTGATGTGTGTTTCAGTAACCAGGTTGATTAGTAGGCTGATGTGTGTTTATAACCAGGTTGATTAATAAGCTGATGTGTGTTTATAACCAGGTTGATTAGTAGGCTGATGTGTGTTTATAACCAGGTTGATTAGTAGGCTGATGTGTGTTTATAACCAGGTTGATTAGTAGGCTGATGTGTGTTTATAACCAGGTTGATTAATAAGCTGATGTGTGTTTATAACCAGGTTGATTAGTAGGCTGATGTGTGTTTACAACCAGGTTGATCAGTAG
>OMKL01021952.1:8802-27995 GCA_900302295.1 Parasudis fraserbrunneri
AGTCGACCTCAGCTCCACATCCTCCTCCACCACAACCACCTCCTCCTCTTCCTGCTCCTCCACTTCCTCCCCGGCGTCCTCTCCCATTTCTGCCACCTCCTCCCCCCAGACCTCTTCCTCTGTCTCAGCTCCTCCCCCACCCTTTACCGCGTCTACGGAGGAGGCGGAAAAGGAGCGGGGGCGCAGGCGCGAGGAGAGGAGGCACGTTATTCAGCAGACCCCACCCAACGCGACCCACGCATCCAACACTGTTACTGTTACCTTGACTACCACGTTAAACACCTCGCCAGGGGTGCAATCACGGAACCCTGAACCCCAAGACCAGGGGAAGATGGAGGTGGACCATCCTGCAGCCATGCACCCTGACCCCAGTGCAGAGGGGAGCGGCCAGAAGGGCGAAAGAATCCCAGATGTACAGGTGGAGATTGAGCAGCGCTGGCATCAGGTGGAGACGACCCCATTAAGAGAAGAGAAGCAGGTGCCCATCTCTTCAACAGCAGGCAACTCCGCTAACTCTGACAGGCTGCCCCCGCATGAGCTAGCTGCCATCTTAGACAAAGAGGTAGGCATCCAGAGCACCTTTTTACATGCAACAAAAGTACATATGCCATAAAATGTACGCACGTTTTGGAGATGCCCGTTATAATTGCTGCTTTGATGCATTGTGATGTTACAACTCACTGACTAGCTAATGTAGGCTAAGTTACAAAGTTGCTTTAGGTTTAGCCAACATGATCTAGTGTTAAGCAACTTTAGAAACAGTGGACTCGGCTGTAGCTCTTTCCATTTGCCAAGTGGCCAGCAAGGAAGGAAGAAACGGGCTACATTGTATCAGCACACTCAAAACAGAATGTTGAAAGAGCAGTATGTTTATTGCCAAGCAATCAAACGATGTTCGCTGTCTCCAGTGATGACACGTTAATGAAAGTTGTTTACATTTCATCAAACGACATTGCACTTCAGTTGCATATTACAGGTTTGTTTAAAATTATTATGGTCGGTAACAATGTACTATGCATGTGCTGTCATTCATTGAATGTTTGTGTTATTTTGATCAGCTGGGACAGAAGCAGAAGGAGCTAGTCCGACTGCAGGAAGAAAACAATCTTCTACAGGAGCAACTGGAAGACGCTCGAGGGAGAGAACACAGTGCCAGAGAGGGCTACGTACTACAGGTACCACACTCAGCCTTAGAACAAAGTGCCGGAGAGGGCTACATACTACAGGTACCACACTCAACCTTAGAACAAAATGCCAGAGAGGGCTTTGTACTACAGGCACCACACTCAACCTTCCATGAGGGCATTAGTTTAGTTAATTTGGTTTTTGATTAGCTTATGTCATGCACATTTTAGCAAAGTAACATATTTAAGATAAACAAACCTTTACTATTGTGTAATGCTTAGCATATTTTAGCACAAGTCGCCTAATATATTTAACTTAAACAAACTGTGACCATTGTGTAATGCTTGGTATGGTTAGGAAAATTTGAAACATGTACTGGTCGTGCGCAGTACAAGGCTGTAAATATTCACACTGTTGTAATACAATCTACTGGCTCATAGTAGATTAGTTGTGTGTGGCTACTGTAACTTGTGAAATTCTACTAACAGGTGTGGGGGCTTAGTCTCTAAAACCAAAATGCATGGTTGTGGTGTTCTTAGCATGAATTTTCACTAACTGTTTTATGGAGTTTCACATCTCCTGGGGAAATGATTGGTTTGGATTGAGATGCTTCAGGTAAGAAACTTTATTAAGAAGCCTTGCGCTGTGCTTTTTCTATCTGCTCACCTGCCTCTTTGTCCTTTTGTTTGTGTTCTTTTGTTTGTGTCCTTTTGTTTGTTTTTTGTGTGTGCTTTGGGGTGTTTGGGAGTATGCCTGGTTTCACTAACTCATTTATTTATCATGTTCTCACATTTAAAAATTAAACTGACACAGGCAGGTGTTTTGTTGTGTAATATCACATTCACTGAAAGGGGGAAAAAAGATTTGCTTTCAACGAAGTTACGGACCTAAGGCACCGAGGATTGTATTGAAATGATATCTTCACCATCTGTTCACATTCATGGTTTTCCATGTCACTCTATTATTCACCCATTTCATTTTTATTTTATTTATTTATCTTTTAAATTTTGTTTTGTAATTCAATCCTATCCACTTCCATGTCACCCCTGAAAAAGCACAGTGGAAAGCTTGGGGAAAGGTTTGTCAAAAGATAAAAAAAAAAAAAATAGAAATCCCAGGTTTTCCCTGGTAAACCCAGAGATGTGGTTCTCCGTATGTTATGGGGGAAGCAAGGTGACGTCATTAATAAACTGTCCCATCAATCTTTTCAAGAGTGCCACACCCCCCTCCTCTTCACCACATAGAGTGCCATGGCAACGCCTCCACAAGCTCAACCAAGACTTGCAAGGCGAGTTGGAGACCCAGAAACGCAAACAAGACCACGCTCACCAGCAGGTTCAGACACTAAGGAGAAGCTTCACGGAGGCCCAGGACACTGTAGGTCGTCACGAGGCTGAGGTCCAGGCCCTGCAGGCTAAACTGACCGCCGCTATGGCTGAGATCCTGGCCAGTGAGCAGGCTGTGGCCCGTATGCGTAACGAGCTCAAGTTAGAGCAGGAACGCTCTAAGGAACAGGAAGAGGAATGGGGACGCAGCGATGTTACCCTACGAACCCAGCTAAGGGACAGTGAGGACAGGCTCCGTGAAGTGGAGGCCAGCCTCTTGGAGAGGAGCCAGGCCCTGAGGCATCTGGAACGCCAGCAAGCCCTGCAGAGGGACCACTTGAGGGAGATCCAGAGGCTCCAGGAGAGGCTGCAGGAGGTGACTGCACGACTAAGTGCTACTGAAGAGGGTCAGGCATTAAAGGAGGAGCGCCTGAGGAATGAGCTGCAGTGCATGCAGGAGAGTCACGAGCGGGAAAGGCAGAGCTTGGGGCAGAGACTGGCTGAGGCAGAAGCTGGACGGAAGGAGATGGAGGACAGGCTACTGGAGGCAGAGCAGCAGGTTGAGGCCCTATTAAGAGGGAGGCGGGCCTCAGGAGGGATGGAGAGCAGAGAGGAGCTGCTAAGACTGCAAGAGGAGCTATCCCAGAGGACCGATATGGTGGAGACACTGAGGGAGAGCGTCCGTAGGCTGGAGGAAGAGAAAGGCCATCTCACCTGCCGTTGTCAAGAACTTATCAACCAGATTTCAGAAGCGGACCGCGAGGTGAACAAACTCCGCAGTCGTCTGGAAACCGAAGAGGCTGATTACTACACCCTGGAGCACTCTTATGAGAAGGCCTCTGAAGAGTTCCAGAGGATGAGCCAGTTCCTCAGAGAAAAAGAGGAGGAGATCCGCCAGACGAAGGAGATGTATGAGAGGCTGGTGGAACGCAAAGAGCAGGACCTGAAAGAGGCCCTTGTTAAAATGGCTGCACTTGGCAACAGCTTGGAGGAGACAGAACAGAGGTTGCAAGTCAAGGAAGAACTCCTCTGTCAGATGAGTCTTGGCCTTCTAGGTCAGGGCGAGACCTGCAGTGCTGAAAGGGATCTGCAAGCCAAGCTGGTGGTTGCAGAGGACCGCATCGCAGAGCTAGAGCAGCACCTCAATGCCCTGCAGCTGGGCTATGCTGACCTCCGCATGGAAAGGCAGCGGGTCCAGGAAGAGGCTCTGCACACTCAAGAAATGGCGAAGGAGATGGTTGAGACATCAGCCTCCATACCAACAAATACAGAATCTTCACTGTCCTCTGAAATTACATACAAGACAAAAGGCTCCTATGGTGGTGAGGAGTCTCAAGCTAAAAGGCAGAGGATACGGTTTTCCAGCCTTCAGTGCCAAAAACACATCGACCCAGAGGGCCTGGACACCAATCAGGTGGACAGCACTTCTTTAGACACAAACAAGGAGATTAGCCCAGGGATGAGTCAAGGCTGCCATCCATCTGAAGGGACCAGCTCATCTGATATAACATTCCAGTATTGTAGTGACCCAGAGAAGTTTATCTCCATTATACATGCCCTAGAGACTAAATTGCTGGCCACTGAGGATAAACTAAGAAACCTCACACAAAAGCTAGAGGAGCAAAGAGCTGTCCAACCAGAGGACCTGTCTATGTCTGATCTTCAAGGGCTGGATGATGGACCTGCACAAGATGAAGTACCCAGTAGTGGAAGTGAATGTCAGATAAGGGCTGCTAACAGCCAGTATGCCAAGGCTCTCGCATGTGTGGAGACGAGTAGAGAGAAGGTTAGGGCTATTCTCTGTGGTTATGATCAGGGGAGCACTGATTCACAGCTTCGCTCCTTGTCGGAGATAGAGAAAGAGTTAGTCAATGCAACAAAGTACATTAGGCAAGGCGAAAAGACATTGGAAGAGCACGCACCAGAGACCCATCAGAATCAAACCTTAGAGAATGTAGATAGAAAGGATGTTGATGAGGAAACAATACACCTCTTTGCCAAAACCCTGTCATTTGAGGCAACTGTTTTGAACAAGATGGCTTTGTTAATACAGAATCCAAAGTCTGACCTCCTGCAGGGTCTAGGTGAAATATGTGAAGAGCTTGAAAGCATCAAAAGAGGTGATAGAGATTGCTTAGCAATAGTTTATGCTGATGTCTTGACTAGAAAGTTGATGTTGGAGAGTGCCTTCTGGAAGGAAATAGAGAAAGCGGAGACACAGTGTGAAATGTTGCAGAGAGAAAGTTCAGATGTTGCGAAATCAAGAGAGGACAGAGGTTTAGCTGACGCAGATGCTGGTGCCGGTATGATCATAAACACGTCCATTAAAGCTGAACTAACATACTCCATTGAAAACCTCAAGCACTTCTATGAGGAAAAGTTCAGAATGCTCAAAATGGAATTGACTGAAGCCCGTAATAACCTACAACAAAGGGAGTTGGCATTGAAAGAAATCTTTCAAGCTTTCAAAAGGCCTGATTTGGAAAATGTAATTAAAGAGCTCAGGAATAAGTTTGATTTTAGTCAACAGCAGACGTTAGCTGATATAAGTCCTCCTGAACTGGCTCACTATGTGGTCCAGCGGTTGGCCAACGTAACTCCTCCTGAACTTGCTCCCTATATGGAGCAGATTGAAATGGAAGAGGCCAGAGACTTGGCGGAGGAAATCGTAGATAGACACTTGGCCAGAGACTTGCCATCTTGTAGTATTGACTCTATTGAATCCCTGCAAATTGGGCAGGAGAACCTGGCTGTTGAACTTCAGAGACAGGCAGCAACACTCCATAGATTTGCTCAAGAGATTGAGAGTGGTAGCAACCACCCTGGGTTGGTTGATATGATCTGCGCTCTTGCAGGGCCCCAAACCAGCTACAATTTCAGAAGTAGTTCCCTCTGTATGCGTGAGGCCCTTATTCAGGCTCAGGTGGCCTATGTCGCCTGCAGGCTACGAGCCAACCATGAAAAGGACTTAAGCCGGTGTCAGCAGGCATGCCAGAACATGGATGCTCTGGTCCAGGAGCACACCCGCAATGTCAGCACCATCCGCGAATGCTACGAAGCATCCTTGCTGGAGGAGCACCTCAGCTTCACTCGGACAGTGACCACCCTCCAGGAGGAAAACCAGAGCCTGAAGAGTGAGGTCAGCCAACGTGTGGAGCAGCTCTCCCAGCAGCAGCAACAGCTGGCCCACCTAGAGGAGCGCTTCCAGAGGGAGACCGAGGATCTGCGGCAGAGGCACACGCTGGAGTTAACCCAAGCAGAGCAGAGCCGTTCCTCCACAGAGCTGGTCCTGATGGAGACCACGGCCGACAGCCAACGGAAGCTAGAGGTGCTGCTCATGGACATGGACACTATGGAGGAACGACACGAGGGTCACGTCAGGAAACTGGAGGAGCAGTTCCAGGAGAGGATCCGTGAGCTCCAGCAGGTCCATGAGGAAGAGATTCAGAGATTGCACGCCCATTATATGAACACTATTCGCTGTTTCCAAGAAGGAGAACAGGACAAGAAAAGCCCAGAGATCTCCCACTCACTCCATTGTGATGAGGTCACAGGACAGACTTGGCCAATGGAGGAAGAGGAGCAGGGGAGGGGGGAGGAGGTGAGGGCCAGGTCGGAGATGGACCCCATGACAATTCTCAAGGACAGGATCCAGGAGCTGGAGACCCAGATGAACACCATGAGAGATGAGCTGGAGAACAAGAACCTAGAGGGAGATGTGGCCAGCCTGAGAGAAAAATACCAGAGAGACTTTGAGAGTCTTAAGGTTTTTGCTCCTTTATTTTCACTTAAGCAAATTGTAGTTACTATGTGATTAGTAGTTCACAGTTGGTAAATATGTGGTTGGTTGCTGTGGTCATTAAATCAATCAAACAATACCATCTGCAGTATTCTATATTAGACATTTGCTAATCTTCAAGATCAAAATTGAAATTGGAAAATGGCATAAATTAAGAAATTATTTTGATCGTAAAATCTAAAAACAGTGTATTTATAGGGTATTGTATCCCTTTGTTGTTGCGATTCATAATGTGATCTAATCATACTTTTTACTTAATGAGCAAAGCAATCATCATCAGTTCTGAAATGACCACTGCAAGATGTCATCACTCATACTTCCTAATAAGTAAAGTAATACTTCTCACCTGCACATCTCACTCTCACAATGATATTGCTTTTTTGTTTAGGCCACACTAGTCTGTAACACATCCTATGTTCAGAAATGGACTGAACTGCAGGCCTTTGGTGACCAAAATAGCCTTGTAGGGATTCAAATTCACTTCCTCAACACACTCTACTACTAACCTAGCTTGGCTTTTGATCACAAAATGCTTGCATGGCTCCACGCAATGTGATTTTGCTTAAACTGGTCAATACTGCACGATTTAGCCTAGTGTGCTCTTTGCACAAATTGTACTAAATTAACAATCACAACTTGGATGATTGTGTGTTTGATGGAGAACTTTGAAGACCTAATTGATCACGGCATGTTACCCGTTCCTCCCTTAGGCCACATGTGAACGAGGGTTTGCCGCTATGGAGGAGACTCACCAGAAGGTGATTGAGGACCTCCAGCGGCAGCACCAGAGGGAGGTGGCCAAACTCATGGAGGAAAGAGAGAGACTATTGGCTGAGGAGACTGCTGCTACAATTGCTGGTAAAGAAATGCTACCACCCACTGATGATCTCTTTGTAAATGTTTTGACTGATGCTTAATCCCACTCTATATAAGTTGGCCCATAAGCTAAGTAGCTTAGTTTGATTGTTGATTATTACAAGGATCCTTTATAAGATATTGCTTGTGTCGATTAACATGGCATTGAACTGTGGATATCTGTGCTCCAGCTATTGAAGCGATGAAGAATGCACACAAGGAGGAGATGGAGAAGACCCACCGCTCCCAGCTGAGTGGACTGAACTCTGATATTGACGAGCTTCGCTTACAATATGAGTACGTTTTCTAAGAAGATCACACATTTCTATACGAGTAGTTCCCCTAGACAAGTTTCTGGGCCTGATGTACAAGCTTATAGATAGGCTGTGCTCAGAGAAATCCAAAAATGATAGCATTGTAAGTACCATTTAAAAGGTTTTAGCTATGTGTACATAAATCAAATGTTCATAAGTCGCCAAAATGATGGCATTGATGGGAAGCTAAAATGAAAACACTTGGTGTCAAACAAAAAAAACCTCCAACCTGTGAGTTTTTAAGGGACTACGCGTTATATGTTCCTTTAGTGCTTTTTGCTACAGGTGTTGCCATCAGGCTGCTATAAGAACCATTGAGTATTGTAAAAATGAACCATGCTTCACGTACAAAACTGAAGAGGTATGCTGACCAAACTGCACTTTGCTTAGTTTTCATCTCAACCATCTACCAGTGCTATCCTTTTGGTGAGTCATGAATACTTAATTGATTAGTGGGATCATAGCAAAAAAGCAGCTCTAAATGCAAGTCCCCCACCCATAAGCCTGATTGTTACCCCAGAAACAGGAGCACTCTAGATTTAGAATGTTTTTTGTAAAAGGTTAACTGTGACATGAAAGGGCCATTCTCTTCATGGCGGGGTACAAAGTCATAATACATGTCATTAGGTAATAGGAAATGAAGTTCATATCACATCGTTCTGATCGTTCAGAGAGGAGCTGCAGTCTATCCAACGTGAGCTGGAGGTTCTGTCGGAGCAGTACTCCCAGAAGTGTCTGGAGAATGCCCACCTGGCCCAGGCTCTGGAGGCTGAGAGGCAGGCCCTCAGGCAGTGTCAGAGAGAGAACCAGGAACTCAACGCACACAACCAGGTTCACAGGCACATGCGTATAACTACACTAACAAATGCAAAATCCACACATGTGCACACTCTCTACAAACAAAACTTTTATGTGATCTTACAGGAACTGAATAACCGGCTGACAGCAGAGATCACTCGCATGCGCTCCTGCTTCAGTGGGGAAACGGCATTGTCACCACTGACCCAGGGCAAGGATCTCTACGAGCTGGAGGTATACACACACACACACTGACAAAAGCATGCACAAACACACATACACACACACACACCAAGCTTTTTCGTCTCACTCATACTTCTCATCTCCATTTTAAGGTATTACTGCGCATCAAGGAGTCCGAAATCCAATATCTTAAACAAGAAATCCACTCTCTGAAAGATGAACTGCAGTCTGCTTTAAGGGTATAGGAAATCAATTTAAATTTCAAACCGTGTAATTACAAATAATTTGCTGAAGGCCAATCTTAATCCTTTTATCAAAGGTGACTTGCCTTTTCATTGACCTCTCACTTCCTCAGGATAAGAAATATGCCACCGACAAGTATAAGGACATCTACACAGAGCTCAGTATTGTCAAGGCAAAAGCTGACTGCGACATCACCAAACTGAAGGAGAAGCTGCTTGTTGCCACAGAAGCACTGGGCGAAAGGACCGTAGATGGAACGGTCACTCCTGGATACGGTTGGTAGAATACTGTGGGGAGGGAAAGTCATCACGTTGCTCCCTGGTGGTTGCGTTTCAAAGTAAGGGACAAAAATGCTTGAGCTCTAACATAGTTTTTGGCCATATCAGCTTTAAAACAACTAGGCTACTTTGACAAAGTTTGAGACGTTAATATTTTATGAAAAATTTAATTGTATTGATCAGTGGGAAAATGATTGTGGATTTCTTCAGGATAGAACGTGACCAGCAGGGGTGCTTATTGTCCCTTTCCTTACGTATTAAATTTAGATTGTTACATAGGAAAGCTTTTCAGTTTTTAGGGCTTTGAGAAGTTAAACAAATTCAGTATTTTTTGTTTATTATTATTATTTTTTTTTGCATTATCATAGAGTGGCCTTACCGTTGGTTCTGGTTGCTGCTTTAATGTGTTGCCATTTCATCAATGTGTTCATTTTCAAATTTTTCAGATATCATGAAATCAAAAAGTAATCCAGACTTTTTGAAAAAGGAGCGATCAACACTCACCAAGCAAATAAGAGGTGTAAGGTCAAAGGTAAGAGACCGATGCTACAAAAACTGGTTTCTTTGAAGTTGAGATACTATATTCCTTGCATTTTACTCTCCAAACAGTGGCATATCCTCACTCTAAAATCCCCCAAATATTTTTGCTATGTTGCATGAAATCACTGTTTTAAATGTGTACATTTGTTGGTAAGTAAACTGGTCAGGAGTGTGTTTTTTGTGCTTTTTAAGTATGTCACATGTATTTTTCTGTCCATCAGTCTGTCACTGAACAGGTCTCATGGGATAGCTGACACCCCCATTGTGGGGTGCTTCCCTCCCCTGCCCCAAGATATACTGTAGGTATAGCATGACCTAGAGCAAGCATGCCCTACCCCACCTTGCATGATCTCCCCAATACCCCTCCCCTCCCCCCTCTATGCCCCAACCAAATGTCCAGTGTAGCATCCACATGTCAGATTTGATCTCTATCATGGGAATTGCAGATCTTAGAAGAGAAAGTCACTAGATATTGTCTAAAATATAAGGTGCCTTGCAAGAACATAAGCCATTTGCACACACTTTTATCCAAAGTCCCATACAGTACCATGAGTGCAAAGTTGTTTTTTAAATTAATGACCTCGGTGGGAATGGAGCCCCTAACATGGGCAGTGCTGGTGCCACGCTCTGCCCTTTGAGTTATACAGGACTACAAAACCCACCTGACAACAAGATGTAGCACGCAGACATTTCCACAACAACACAGGAGACGTGTTGTTTGTATCCACCCTTAGAAGTCCAACTTAACTTTAAGACATCACCATTCTGCCCTAGTGTCAAACCCTTGGGTGTAGCCCGTTCTTGGGAGTACAAACACCACTGTTGGGTCTGCAATACTTCTGGGGGAAAACTGGTCTTCTACAGTGCATCAATGAACTTGCTCAGAGCATGCATGCAGTGTAGAAATTATTATTGTCTTTTATTAAATGTTTCTATCAGAGAAGTTATAACTTTGTGGCACTGTTGAAACAAATTAACCTCGTCTATAAACGGGTATGGTTGGTAGTTTGCTGTCTGTCTGTGTATTTAATGGTGGCAGGTTTATGTCACTACAACACAAACAAGGGTATCATGGTTGTCTTTCCACTTTGAGATACAGTCATTTTGTCTGGTGTGGCTAACTTGCACGACTGTGTCCTAGCATACCTTCTTTTCCTTAAAGTCTTTTCTCGTCTTATTTAACTTTTTCCTTAACACAGCCCAATGGATGTTATCCTCAAACATAAATGCTTTCTTAGTGAATATATCCATTTTATTATGTATGAATATAAGAGTATATCCATTATATTGTTAATGAGACCGATCTGTCTGTTTATCCTTTCTCTCTTGGCAATCTTAAAATAATACTATACAATACATTGTCTTACTATATAATATAGTAATAGCTGGTTAAAGGTGCTATGTGTAATATTTAATCATTTGGAATGAGGACCATGGACACTCAACCACATACAAATAATGTGGAATTAGCCAAAATAAGAGGCCCATTTAGGCTCACCCATTAAATTATGTAATTTGGAGTGCAATATCATTTGCACTGTACCTTTTGCCGATAAGCAAGTATAATATGGATGGTACCTATGAAATCCCCTTTCCAATGATACCTCTATCTTCATTCTAGCTGTAAAATTGAGCCCACTATGACAAGTAAAAAAATAAAATAAAATAAAATGTATTGGTTAGGATTCTCTCCTGCCCCGGAGGTTAACAGTGGGCGTGTAAAATAGTGTAGTGAGAAAGTGATGTGCTTTCTGCCCAGACCAGCGAACATTGTAAATACTTCACCTATAAACACAACACTGCTTAGCTTGCACAATCGGAAAAACAATCATTTTCGTGCATAGATCTCAAGATTTATCAACTTATAATACATGTTTTATGTGGGCATTTCCTGGTTGATAGCATGATGACTGTGGCCAAATGGGCAATAGCGAACATTAAATACTCAACATTAAACATAAGACTGTTCTGAAAGTACAATTTTGATGTAACTGAGAGATTTTTCTTAATGCATAAGTATATCAGCTGCAATACAAGGTTCACTCTGGCATGTCCATGTTGTAAACTGGTGCCAGAGAGCTGATTCTGCGGAGTCCAGTGTTGGAGAGTGTAGTTTAACTACAATTTGCAGTAGCTGAGTGGTAGTTTAACTACAGTCAAATCTCAGTAGCTTTTTTAGTAGTTAACTACTTTGGGTCATGTAGTTTTTGTAGTTAATTATAAAGTAGATATTTCCCTAGAAAGTTTGCATTTTCCTGATTCCACCTCAACAATTACTCCCTGTCCTCTACTTAAAACACATCCTAGGGCTGCGAGAGTGAGGACTGACCTGCCCTAGTCCTTAAATCAAATGAACCTACACTTTACTCAGTGGCAGTTCAGTTGTACCTCCATGTAACAATATGAGATTCCAGACTCAGATTGTGATAATTTCCCCGTGATGTAGTTTAGAGTTTTAGAGTAGTTAAGATGTAGTTTAACCACTTTTCATTGTGAAGTAGCTAGTAGTTTGGTAAACTATTGTTTTAAAGTAGTTTCCCCAACACTGCCGGAGTCTCCTGGCGAACCCCACAGGCAACCCTAAGTAAGGCTTTGTGTAGTGTCGCCTTCGTGCATTCAAAAGGTCTAACGTGTTATCCTCAATATTGATTTCAATTGATAATGGTGGAAATTAATTCAAATAAAACACCGATTTGAAAAATATTCGAGAATTCAGGTCCTTGGTCTGCTGTCAAGGTATGTGCGACATTTTCATACAAATCGGATCAGAACTAGGAGTTATGGCTGAGGTGGACACAGACACACTCATGCGGACAGGAGCGATCACAATACCCCCTTAGCAGCGCTCGGCACCCGTGGGTGTAAGTAGAAGCACTCTGCAGAACCAGCAACACGGCTGACATCACTGGCTTTCAGGGGTCACAGTGGCCTCTTTACAGCTAGAAAGAAGCACCATTTTATGCTAGCTTATCTGAACGAAGGTTAGTCTAAATGGCACTTTTTTTTGGTGTGTGTGTGGGGGGGATTCTTATTCCTTATTATTTGTATGTGGTTGAGTGTACATGGTTCTCATTCCAAATTATTAAATATTACACATAGCACCTTTAATTGATTAAGTTAATGCTGTGGTTTTTAAAAACTCTTGTTTTCCCACATGAGAATCCTTGCCATTAGTCAGATATCAATTAATTAAACTATTTTTCTTTGTCTCGCAGAGCCTAAAAGAGGGACTGACTGTGCAGGAACGCATGAAACTATTTGAGACAAAAGATTCCAAAAAGATTTGAACACTGGGAATCTGACATATTCTCCTCACTCTTCTTTGCTTACCTGGGTTTCTGGTCAATCAAACTTGTAGAGGCCATGCCACCATCAGGAGGGGACTGGCACAGGAAATGGACCATGTGCAACAGTGTCGATCCTAAACGTGGGCTGATTGCAACTCTGTTCCAATTGGAAGGTTATAGTTTTCTTTTTGTGATTCTTACAATTTTTTAGTATCTTCATTCTTGTTTACATTATTGAATCAATCCTGTGTTAAAAGTTTTGTTCAATAGTGACCTCGATATGGTGGTAGTCTAAAGACAGTGAAATATCATGCTTCAGCTGTTCCACCTTTGAGAGGGCTTTTGACCGCATTTTTATTTGTTTCTTTATCCGCCAAAATGCCAAAACAAATAGCAATACACAGTATGAATAATATATATATATATATATCCCAATAGGAACTGATTAAATATCTGCTGTATTTTATTGTTTTGGTTACAAAAATAATGTCTATAGCTAATGATTTTTTTAATGTTTTATGTTGCACCGGTTGTGTTGTACATAACTACTGGATATTATGTGGAAGAGTATTGCCATTGATCGGTGGGGCATCTGCTGTACTATAATTTCCTGTTTTGATTGATATTGAAAAAATGTGATGCTTATCTTGCTGATGTATGAGAGTTTTATATAACATTATTTGAGTGTATGGTTGAGGGGGACAAGGGGGGGCTGCACTTATCACTTGACTACTTGAGGAAGCTGACTTTTTTTATTTTAATTATTATTATTATTATTATTTGTTTCAATTTGGTGTAGTGACTTCAAGCCAACTATTATTACCTTGCAACCAAACTTCACAAATTCGTCGTTGGAATATTAGGAAATATCTGCGCTAACTTGCTACTGATACTTAGGCTTTTAATGAGTTTCCTCTCATTTACATCATGGCTTTTAGTTTGCTCATAGTTTTGGGTTTGGTGTGAGAATTTCATCTCCAAAAAGTTGACACTTTTTAGGACTTTGCATGCCTGTATGGTACTTTGAATTACTGAATGATAAGTTTGCCTCATTTTCCTACTTTATGCTTTAGTGTGGAAATCTTACATTTATAAGCTTTGCTTTGCAAGTCCTATTATTTAGGTGTTGAGATGGAAATGTTTTACTGTAAATGGCTGTCCAGAAGCACTTGGCCTAATCCCTGACCTCTCACTGAAACCTTTGTCTTTTGAAGTGGACCCTTTTCACAGACATGTCATTGCAGGGTGAACACAGACGCAGCTAATACCATTAATAATGGATCCACTCGATTTAGGTGTGCCAGCATGGTCAACAGTAGTGTAAATGCTGGCACACTGGCACACCTAAATCAAGCGGACCCATTATTGCTATGAACTGCCGCTATGTTTACCCTGTTATGACATTTGTGAAAAGGGACCATAGTCTTCGTGCCTCAGCGGAGTGAAGAAAATACACATCCATGAAACCTGTGCAGCTATGGATACACACACTGTATAGTATTCAAATCACGCCTTGTAAATATATATGCCACATGGAAAACCTATGTGTTTTGTTTTAAACTTGTACCTTGCCTACTCTATATTAAATATATATATGAATATTTTTTATTTTCGTTTGAATGTATAACGTCAAATAAATAAAGTGTTTCTGAATCTTGGAATGTTTATTTTGCTTAGGCATAGGCCCCAAAGGAATAACATTCTGAAATTGGCCATAGTTCCTCTTTAATTATTGTCCCGTTGCATTTAGGTGTGTCCCATCCATTCCATCCAATGAGACCACATGCACAATACCAGGGCTCTGGCACACCTAAATGGAACAGAACCATAATTAATGTTATTAATAGTTACACCTGTGTTTACCCTGTGATGAAAATTATCAAAATGGCTGATGTGAAAAGGCTGTCTGCTGTATTACCAAGTTTTTCATTCTAGCCATCATTGCCAGGGCTACTAAGGAGGGGGCTGTTTCTTCTTGTTGGTGGGCTGTTTGTCATTCCATCTTTTAATGGATTTACAGCAGCAAACAGTTTGGCAGCCTTCTCACACACACAAATGTACAACTTCCCTGCAGTACAGCAAATACACTAATATTTTTATTCAATCTACACATTAGGTTGATTTTTCCCCCATTCAAAGACACAGTAAAGGGATGATTTCTGCTAATTGTCCTTTCTCCATACTTTGAATCATCACAATCATGAAAGAGGTGAATCCATTTTATTGTAATTCAACATCTGGACAATACAGACTGCATTTGGTTGTCTATGAAATTGAACTGCAATTTTTTTTTCCAGTCGCCACTGTGATTTTATATATTTAGCAAACACAAGTTTTCCAGCCAAGCAATACCCTCTTTTTTGCTATGTGGAGTCACTAATTCTCTTGTTTTGCTGCAGAGAGGACATGCTTCTATGTGTGTGGCCATCACATAGCCTATTATGGTGAAGGGTAATGATCACAATATTGGAATAGGCCCTTTTCACAGCAGCCATTTTAATGTGTCATAGCAGGGTAAACGCAGGTGTAATTGATAACATAAATTACGGCTCTGTTCCATTTACTGTATGTGTACCAGAGCCATTCCAATGAGCCAGTATGCACAATACCACAACCCAATTTAGACACACCTAAATTGAATGGCAACATAATTAATTATATTAGTTTCACATGTGATTACCCTGCTCTGACGGTCAAAATGTTCACTATTAACAGGGCCAATGGGCTGAAATGTAAACTAACGTTTGTAGACAAAACTCTTCAAATCTTTTGGGGGAAACCATGCAATGTCCGACAACCTGTCTGTGCAAGCGCTTTCATCCACAATGTTCCTGGAGCACGTGGCTTGGTTCCCAGAATTAGGTTTTGCCTACAAGATGATGAAAGGGGTCTATAGCAGTAGCAACAGATTTGTCCTATAGATGGAGACATAAACCATTCTATTTTATCTCAGTTGACAGTTGCAGTTCATGGGCCAGGACCAAAAATTGGTAACACCAAAGGTGGTCAATTTTAGTGAAGTATTTTGAAAAGATACATATCTGCAGATATTTTGATACAACCATTGCTGAGTGGTAGCTTAGTCATAATTTCAAGCCCATGAAGTTACCCACCAACCACAGTCCATGGGCCAGACCAGATAACTACCACCTCAGGTGCAAAATTGTTTGTAGGGTCCTAGTTATAGGTTGCTGTGATAAACTTTCAACAAAGGCAGCTTTGTGCCTGTTTATTGCATAAAGTGTTTTGCATTGATTCGCTGGCGACTCAGCAGACATTACTCTTTCAGAGGCTGTAGCGGCTCAATTCCTATGCTAGAACATAGATAGTGGTATCTGAGGAATCTGTAGATACCAGCCTAATCTCTGTAAATATCAAAAGAGAAAAGTCCTGCACACTGTCTTTACATTCAACGTTATTAATACTACATTTCATATTAAAGTTGAATCTAAGTGAACACAGTGTGTCTCCGACTCACTTGTCTAGAACATGCAGGTGTGCAAAAGACACTCTTTTTAGCTATCTTTGTAAATGTATAAAAAGCCATAACAAAGAAACATGTTATAGTTGATGAAAAATGTTGTGGTCTTTATTGAATGACACTGGGCTCAGGGAAATAGGGGATTTTCTCGACAGCCTTCTCTTCTCAGCACCTCCGTGTTGAGTTGCTCCCTCCTCTTCAGCTCGGCATTCTTATCCTCCTGAGGGGACATGACACATTCAAGATGAGATGGAGGGAAGACTATGGAAACTATTATTTAAGTACTAAAACATAATTCAATGTCTCACTTGGGCACAGATCATCGGGTGCATGTTGTAGAGGATCAGGACAAAGGGGTCACCCAATGCCAGGGACCACTGTGGCTGTCTCCTCTGGATGCAGGACCATGGGTGGAGCAGTGACAGCAGTCGCCTCTGGATGCAGGACCATGGGTGGAGCAGTGACAGCAGTCACCTCTGGATGCAGGACCATGGGTGGAGCAGTGACAGCAGTCACTTCTGGGAGAGCAGCTAGGGCTGGAAAGCCAGGAGGAGGTCTACAGCGCAGATACATCACTATCCAATTGTTTTCTGAAAATCAGCATTTTCAGTCAGAGTAGCAGGAAAATGGAACTCAATTCCCACCCACATTAGAGAATGCACAAGCTTCAGTGTTTTTAAAACAACACTTATAACATGGCTCAAGACAAACCATTCATGTGATCACCGATCTAAACCTTTGGATGGAACCAACTGTTTTCCAACATGGAGTTTGTAATGTATATTCTGTGTGATGTTGTTTTATATGTAATGTACTGTTTGGAAACTTTGCTAACTGTATTGTTTTTAATATCTTCCTGTGCATGGCCCCTGTTAAATAAATGAATGAACTAAACTAAACTATCAAACAACCTCCATCTCTGGTCCTCTGGAAGGCCTCTCCTACATCTGGGTTAGTCATCCTCCATCCATCTCTGGTCCTCTGGAAGGCCTCTCCTACATCTGGGTAGTCATTCTCCATCCATCTCTGGTCCTTTGGAAGGCCTCTCCTACACCTGGTAAGTCATCCTCTGTGGCTCCTCTGGATGAACTAGAACTCCACCTGAAAGACAAAAGCTTAGACAGACAAGGTTAGACTGTCTTATATACATCGAGAGAATTACTTTAATCGCATGCGGAGAGTCCTGCAGACCACCGTAGCCATCTCCACATTGCAGCGAAGCAGCCGCCCTTCTTCTTCTTGTCCCCCTTCTTCTTCTGGTCCTCCAACCTGGGCACCTCCTCCAGGACCTCCTCAGGCTGCAGGCTGCCGTAGGTCTTCTCGTAGCCCTGGATGAGCCCCGGCACGTCCTCCTCCTCCACCTCCTCCGGATGCTCCACCTTTGAGCTCAGACACTCCAGAGTGAACTGCAGCCTCTGTCAACAATAACCTGAGGTTGAGTCTACTGCCCCTCTGTGTTCAGCTCAACTCTGACATCAATATGAACTCTACCACCCTACACCTCTACACCACCCTGAACTCTAATAGGCAATAACACACAATAACCTGAGCAATATCACTGTGCAATATCCTCCTCATGTGCAATACACTCTGTGCAATACCCACCCACTGTGATATCTATTGTCTATTGTTCACTGTACTGTGATTACTTGTAACTTATGTTGAGATGTATATTATATAGTGTATAGAATAGTATATTACATAGTATAGTTATATAGTATATTATAAAATAGTATAATAGCATAAAATTGTATAGTATAAAATAGTATATTGTATAGTGTATAAAATAGAATAAGTGAACAGTAGTGTCTCCCCTATGTACAGAAATTCTATGTTCCCCCTACGTGTTTCTATATAACGTTTTTGACTACGTGTTTTTATATACTTTTTTTCTGTATAGAATAGTATATTATATAGCATAGTATATATATAGTTATATAGTATATTATATAATGGTACATAGTATATTGTATAGTGTATAGAATAGAAGAAGCATGTGCAGTACTACCCTATGTACAGAAATTCTATGTTCCCCCTACGTGTTTTTATCAATTTTTTTGGCTACGTGTTTTATACACTTTTTTTTTCTACTATTATGTTTTATATTTTTTGTACTTGATAATTTTGCACATTAAGTCCGAGCCCCAAATCTCGATGTATGCAAATACACTGACAATAAAGTATATTCTATTCTATTCTAATATGATGATGAAGATGTTGATTCTACATACCTGGCCCTGAAAGACCTCATCTCCCTCTGGAGTCCGCTCCTCTATCTCATCAGTGAGCTGCAGAGGAAGACAAGGTTAACATAAGCAATGATGTTTCTGTTTATTTGACAGATTAAGTGTGTTATCAATACTTACAGCCACCAGAGAGAGAGTACATTGGTCCAGTCTCTGCTCCAGAGTCAGGAGAGTGTTCTTTAGAGAGAGAGAGAGAGAGAGACTACATTTAGAACACAATCCATTCCTAATTATGAGAGAGAGAGACTACATCTAGACTATTCCCATTCCTAGTCACATGAGTGGTGCGAGAGCCAGCCCTACCTCCAGCTCGGGCAGGTTCTGCTCATTCAGTTGGACCCACTCCTCAGCTCTCTCGACAGCCTTCTCCTCTCTCCGCAACTCCGTGTTGAGCTGGTCCCTCCTCCTCTTCAGCTCGGCATTCTTCTCCTCCTGGGAGGATATAATACATTCAGGATGAGATGGAACAGGTCAAAGTCAGAGGCAGAGGGAAGACTATGGAAATATTATTGAAACTTTTATTTATAAGTGCTGGAACATAATTGGTCTCACCTGGGCGTAGATCATCGGTGCATGTTGTAGAGGATCAGGACATCCATGCCAGGGACCAGTGGGGCTGTCTCCTCTGGATGCAGGACCATGGGTGGCGCAGTGGCAACAGTCACCTGTGGAAGAGCAGCTAAGGCTGGGAAGCCAGGAGGAGGTCTACAAACCGCAGT
>OMKL01021955.1:1155-12153 GCA_900302295.1 Parasudis fraserbrunneri
ATGATTAAGGTCCCTTACACCCACATCAGCATCTGCTCTCCCTGTACGCTGCTCTGGTGGGCGGGTTGAGTCTTTGGCACATAACGACAGGACCTTTAACCATTTTAAAAGGGGAACGCCACCCATTTTAAAGAATTCACAGGTTATTCATGTGCTCCAGCCTTCTGGACCGCGCGGTCCGTTCTTCTGAACACGCGCCGCTCTCCTAAAAGCTCGAACTACGAGAGAGAGAACCCCATTAATGTCCCCTGGAATCTGGAGCCGCTCCATAAACAATGAATCATCGAATGAATGAATGAATGCTGCATTGATTTTGTGGGCCCTTAAAATGTTTGTGAGAGCTATTGCGCCCGGTGCGGTTTAAATTCTAGCGCAGGCCTGGCGGGCGATACTTAAATATAAACCGCCTTTTGGGTGTGAGAACTAAGCTTAAAGGGTTAGTCTGGATTTTTTGGGGACATTACGTTGTGTGAAATACTCGACAGTAGTGTAGTCGATGCAAAGCTACTAGCTTACTTACCGAGTCCCATGGTCTGGAGTTCTGGCGGGGTTTCCAGGCGAACCGGGGATGGTCCTTTAACATGGTATTACTCCACAAAGTCAATGTCTTACTCATTTAGTTTTGTTGCGTTTATTTGACGATTATTAAAATACATGTTACGGCAGGTCATGCATCTTAAAGTGATCGAGGATAGCACAAAAAAAGGCACAGACTTACTTCCATTGTGGTCCTTGGTCTCAGCACATAACATACACATAAACATTATTATCATTAGCCTACATCATTAAAAAATAAAATTAAACAAAATATAAACTCTGTTAATAAAATATCTTACAAAATGTACAGATCTTACATACACTAAAGCAGGAACCCTCCATCCACTGCCAGTCTCCTGAGTTTACTCTGGGACCTTTTTCCACCAGCCATCTCCTAACGTTCACCTTGGAACTCTATAGGTTCAAGCCCCTGCTTGATGGTCAAAGGCAACTCATTCCACCCCCGTGCTCCTGTGTTAGCAAATGAGCATTGCCCCATCTTTGTTCTACACCTTCGGGAGGATGCAGGCTCGCTACATTAGATCTGGTTCTGTGGCTTGTGTGATTCCCTAACACTAGGAAAATAGTCGCTGGGGGGGGGCTGTGATTGACTATGGCGCAGCCCCAGATTTTACATCCAGGTGACGCCTTTTAAAGGTATCACCATTCAAATCTAGCCCACTAGAGCCTCCGACAGACAGACTAACCCTAACCCCTGGGTAAGGGTACAGGGTAGGGCTAACCTCCTCTCTGGGTGTCCCAGTGCTAACGTGACCCCACCGGTTTCAGACGCAACCCATCTTCTGTGCGGCCACAAGTTCAGTCGATACCTCCGTGTCGTGGCACAAGCGTTACCTTTAACCTGCTCCGAGGCACTAATAGACTCAGTGGAAAAACACGTGTGACATATAACTCATGCGTCTGAGCACGGCTGCCACGGCTAATGATGGGGGGGAGGAAATGGTAATGACGGTGGTGATTATGAGCATTCTGGTGGTGAAATTGTGTATGACATTTAGGACGGAGTGGGCTGATTTCCTGAGGGAGATAATTGAGGGGGGGGGTTACTTGTAATCAGTGTTTCGCACTGTTGTAAATGTCATAGTTCAAATACAGCACCAAAACCACACACAGGGATTTAATTGCAATGTGCGTGTTGCAAATGACACCAGTGGTGAAAGAATTACACAATTCCTTTACTTAAAGGTAGAATCTGTAATGCCGTCAAACTGCGACCTCTAGACAGAAGAGCCTCGCTTTGGTATTGCGCTTTGTTTACTTTTTTGTGTTTTGGTCTGACATATGGGTGGGAGTTTAGTAACTTATTATACTGTGAATTTCTCCAGACCTCTCTTGGGAGAGCCTGAGGTGTGGCCAGCAGTAGCAACCCCTCCCCTATACCCATAAATCCAATCCACACATCAGACAAAAACAAAAACTGTAAACAAAGTGCAGTACCATTTTTGTCATCTTTTGCCTAGAGGTCGCTGTTTGATGACAAGATTCTACCTTTAAGTAAAAGTAGAAATGCCGTCATAGACTATTACTCTGGTGAAAAAAAAGGAGTCCTCCATTCATTCATCTAAGTGCAAGCACTGAAGTATTTTATATGAAATGAACTAATAAAGTATTAAAAAATAAAAGCACACGTTAAATTATGCCCTCATATTTTTAGATGATCAGGAACTGTTCCATCTTTGAAGCAGGACCTCCAAGGTCACGCTAAATGGCACAGTGGTTTTTGGGTTTTTTAGTTTTTTCTCAAGGCAGAGTGAGTGTTCCACCCCTCTTTATTATTTTGTCTTTATTAAGACAGAAGGAGAGGGCTGAGAGGGAGACGGGGCAGAAGAGACACAGGAGAGAAGGCTCCGGTTGGGGCAGACTGCTCTTGAAATGCGGAGTAAAAGTATTAAGTTCCTCCACAGCAATAGGCTACTCAAGTAAGGCACAGGTACCTCAAAAGTGTACTTCAGTAGCGCTACATGAGTAAAAGTATTTATTTGATTTCCAAGCTTGGATGGTTCTGGGATTCAACTGTGGTAATTGTATGAATCATTTCAGTAGCACTGTGGGTGATTTCTTAGACAATGCCTCCCCCTGTGGTTTAAAATGAATACAACAGTGAAACATTTTGTTCATACCATGTATAGTTGATCTCCGGGTCTCTCTTTTAGATGAGAAAAGATTCCCCCGGGGCGATGGTATGTCATGCCATTTCATTTTACTTACTCAGAAAGCATTCTATATTAAAGTCATTCCATGAAGCGGGGGCCAGGTTTTTGACATTCTTTTACATACGTAAATATATTTGTTGTTGCTTTTTCATGTCAGATGGGGTCCATCAAGCCCAACCATTCCACCTTGTCACGCAAAACAGATAGGGAAAACAGTTTTTAATTAAATTTTTGACTTTAAAAAAAACACAAAAACATTCCAATTGAATGCATACCATTCTGTGGCCATTTTAAGGTAAAAACTGTCCACTCTGTCACTTACTCCAAAGGAATCGCCCAAGGTAATAGGAAATACCCGGGCTTTTCATCCCTTAAGGCAAAAACACACTGTGTAGATTGCTTATGATTATGCACGATGGATAGATAAGTAGAGAAGGGCATAGTAAAGCACTCATCTGTTGGAAGGGCATATCAAACTCACACAATGGGATACGCCCTGATGGTCCCGAGAAGCTCCTACTACGTCTTGACTGACTTTCATGTGCTCAGAAACTTGGTCATCACCGTTATTTCCCAATTTCCCACTGGTAATTACAACTTCAAGGGAGGATTCATGTGCGGGTAACTCGTAAATACGATATTTCTGATGTGCACTTGAAGGCACAATGATTCTACATAGAAAAGCTAGCAAGGTTCTGCCCATAACTAACAATGCCAGTTGGGAACTAACCCCCACTACCCCGACAGCTGAGGCAAATAACCCCAAACTCATCCAGACCGTTGATCGCTAATGAATTTTGACCAGTTATCAGTGGCAGTCTGGTGTGGTTTGTTTTCTGCTTTAGCCTTTGTAAACTCACCCCGTTGTGTTACAACTGTGACCGCCAGCTTCATTTATAACACCGTCTCCTCTCCTCTCCTCTCTCTAGTCTCTCCCTCTTATTTCTCTCTCCATCTTGTGTTTTCACCCAGGTCCTGCAGATGTGTTCGTGTTTCTCTCTCCTGTGCAGTCCTGTGTCGTCACCCCCAGCTGTCGTCAATCAGTCATCACACCCTTGTGTATTTATGTGCCTTTCCCCCAGTTAGTCATTGCTCATTCGTCAGTCTGTTTCATGCAGTCTGTTCATTCTCGAGCTGCCACTTAGAGGTTATATTTTGCCTGTCTATTTTGCCAGAGTAGCCAGTGAGCTCTCCCCAGTATACTCTGTACCTGCCTGCCTGATTCTACATTAAATACACCCGTTGTTGGGTTTCCACTCATCATCTGCATCCTGCCTGTCTGTCTGCACTTGGGTCCACATCTTCAAACCTGGCCACATCCCAGTCTGGTCGTTACAGTTTGATGCCTGTGCTCTATGTTTGCTTGCCTGATACTGGCAATCTGATACTTATTCAATCTGAAAGTATTCTAACTAGGGGAAGGGTGTTACTAAAGACGGAGCCTTTCATTTTTGATTTATTCGGCTCCGAAGCAATCACATACCCCTTGGGTCTGACGCTGTTGATGAGAAATACTGACACTGATTGGAGTTGGAGTTCCAACCACAGCAATCCAAGAAAGTGCCCTGGAAGTCACCAATGCCAGACCATAAATCACAAAACAATGTAAAATTCAAAATTCAATCTGCAATTCATGGGCTGATTCCAGGCAATATGTTTACCTCATTCCTGTCAGTAGGCTATAGAAATCTCTTTTATCAAAGACTGCCCCCCACCTCCCTCTCATCTCTCAGTGACTCCCTCCATCCTGCTCTTCACTCACTCACTCACTCACTCACTCAGACACAAATAATGACTCCCCCTTGGCCAAGAGGAACATTGCAATATAACTAGTGATATAAAAGTATGTCATGTCCCAGTTACACACAACCCCTCTATATTCTATGGGCCTTTTGGTCTTACACCTTAGAAATGAAAAATTTTCTCTCTTGCTCTTGCTATGAGAACACATATTTAATGAAAACTAATGTTTTCTCAAGGACCTTCATCAGAGTGTGGATTCGTTCTCGGAAGTGACAGTCAAAATATCTGGTTTAAGCCCCTCCCTCACTCAACTAAAAGCACTGATTTCATTTAGAGGAGGTGTTCACAACAGGAAAGCATACAAGTTACAGTCGATATATATTTTGCTAAATACATTTTAAAATAGGCTAATAAATATTCTCTTAAGGTCCACAATAATTCAGCATGTCAATAGTCAGACTATAAAAATATCCTATCAATACAGAAAAGAGATCCGTTTTTTTTTCTTGAAAAACGACCAAATATATCTACACACTAACAATACAGAAATGATAGAAAATAGAAAATAGATGAAATATTACTCTAGATAGCATCACAGCAGTTTAGTAGACTATACACCATTCTATCTTTACAACACAATCTGCCAAGGGATCTCTTCATTCATACTCTTGGGTGGAAAGGGTCTGCAAAGTAAAAAATCCAATAAACCTCCCTTTTATTCAGTATATTTCCCACATCACCAACTCATTCAGGGGTTTTTAATCTTCTCAATCAAACCAAATCTTAATCTTCATGGAAATATCATGTTTGAAATCCTTAAAGTGGACCGCCACTGTATACTCCCTATCATTCCTCCTAAGAGCTCCATATAGCATTTTTCTGAGCGTCTTTATTCAATAGAGGCCTTGTATGATATGCTTGTATGGTTCTCTTTCTTCCAGTATGGCTGCCTGTAACCATTGGTAACCAGTGGCAGAGTGAGAGAGCAGTGGTAGAGGAGGTAAAACACTGGAAAAGCATGATATTACTGTTCCACTGTGACACTGACAGTAAAAAGATACCAAAATGATTATGTTTTTGTTGATATATTTCTCATATATCAACACATAGCAACTGTTGTTTTGCATACAGCAACCATTGTCTCTTCCATTGCCATGTACAAAACAATGGTTGCTATGTTACAGGCAGCCATATTGGAAGACAGAGAACCACACAAACATTCCATGCAAGGCCTCTACTGTTCCCAAGGAGGAGAATCTCTGAAAATCTCTGAACTTTTCAGAAAGGCGCTGGTGTCATCACCGTCACTCCTTTTCAGGCAACCAATCACGTAGTAGATGGGGTGGGACTCGTCACCCTGGGACCGACTCTTCACCCAGGTGATAGCGGTAACCTTGTAACAACCATAGACAATGGAGGAGAAGCTTGTTCTGGCCATGTCTGTCTATTCTGAGCTTTATGATATGTCAGACAGAAACTATCATAACAAAGACAGAAAAGCCCATTTGCGGGAGCAGATGGGCCAGACACTGAATGTGGCTGGTGCGTGTTGTACCCTTATCACCTTATGTGTTGTCAGCTTGCTGTTAGCTGTGTAGTCCACCCTCTGTTAACGGAACATTAGCGTTAGCGATAGCTAGCGTTCAGGGCCAGCCCGACGTGTACGCAAACTAAGCGCCTGCTTAGAGCCCCTGTGGCCACCAGAGGAAATGTCCCACAAAAGAGCCTTAAATGTTCATTTGATTTATTTTTGTGATATATTATATTATGTCAATGGTAATCATACAAAAATGCAATATCATTTTAAAGGGCTGGCTAGCTAACCCTACTACTTTTCTTTCATTAGACAAAAATCAATCAGCTTTACAAAGACAACAGGATACCAGGCATACAAAAACGAAACGCAAATCAAATTCTGCTTAGGGCCCCATAAAGGCTTGGGCCGGGTCTGCCATCAATTCACAAGTGAACACAAACAACTAATCAATACATCTCCCCACCAGTGGCGGTGGCGGTGTGGAAGACACACAGGAAGAGATGTGTCGAGTGGAGCGATATGTTGCCAAATGCATTCTGCAGATAGTACAGGCTGTACTTAAAGCACGACATTGAAGCCTTTAATGCGGTATCCCTCTCAAACCTTAAAGAACAGCGAACACATGCGACAGCGCGCGCCGCAGATGGTGGTTCAGCCACACGGGACGACGGCGTGTTACCGAGTTCATTTACATTCCGCGCGGGCAGTCGTTTCGCGTCGCACTTTGTAAATGAGGAACTTGAAGTGAACATCTGTGAAGTACTCTCAATGTACCATGTTCTTTTCTTTTTACCGGTAATGCTCATTAGTTTTCAATTTCTAGCGCAGTTATTCATGTTGTCAGTCCACTTATATGAAGGGAATGAGACCCAGACTGGGACACATTCAGTTGTCGTGTCATTAATACGCGAAACGAAGCTCTGCTGATGCCAGCAATACTATTTCTCATTATGAAAAAAGTGATGATTCGGAATTTCGTGGGATTTGCCTCCTATCAGAATGTACCTATTGGGAGTGCGCTCCCTTTTCCGTCCATTTAAAACGTGTCTCCTGTGGGTGTCGAAACAGTTAAGATTGGAAAGATGAAAACGTTGTGTAAGAGATAGGATTTGGACTGCTTTGGTGTTAGGGCTATTCGGGGTGGCAAGAGACAAGATAATATGACATTTTAATGGTCTTCTGGCATTTTTTTCAGACTTTTTGTGCAGTAATTTCTTTTGGGAGTAAGACGTTTTATTTCAGTAGGATCACTACTGACTAAGCAATGTCACTAAGGAGGGCATTTGTACCTGAAGCCATAACAGTAACAAAGTTGCTGTCTGTGATGCTGTAGTATAACAACTTTTGTTATAATCATGTGATTGACTATTTCGTATCATTCTTTTACAAAAGTAGAATATATATATATATATATATATATATATATGTGTGTGTGTATTTTTTGCATATTTACAAATGTATTTTAACTACTATATCAGGGGTAAAGTACATGATATTGCTCAACTGTATTGTATTCAGACATCAAGCTGTGCTTCAGTTCAAGTCAATGTTGTGACCCTTTAGTTTTATGGATAAAGCTATTGTCACTCTTTTTTTTTTTTTCTTCCTAAAACTCAATGAAGTTTAATAAAACCTGAGTGCATTATGATTTTTGGGGCCTTTTTCTACCATAGCTAATGTTTCCATCAGGGCCATTCTGTTAATTTACCAACTGGGGAATGTAGGTGTTCAGACTGCAAATGAGAGCTCGTGGTTAAAGAGAGCTGAGGGTATTCATGGCTGTGTAAGCCCAAAACTTGAATTTTTCTCACTCATAAAGTGGTCTGGAGCTGCTTTCAAGTTGAGTAGGTAATACATGACATGGATCACCATTATTACTTTCTGACACTCAAGCTCAGAGTTTTAGTCTTTCAGTCGTTTGATTGTTATTCTGATATTTGTCCACTAGATGGTGTATAGGCCAAGTAGCCACACCACAGACACATACGAGCATACAAATGCACATCTGAGCGGGAGTGAATTAGTGTACATGTTTGTCACTGCAAAGTGTACATCTCATAGGTATTGGGCTACACTTTTAAATCGAGCTATTCATTCTGCTTAAGGGTTTGCGCTATTAAGCTGGAGGCAGGCTCACCCAGAGTGACACTGACATATTAACATGTTGAAAGTATTTTCAGCTGAAGGCTTATGACATCACAATTACCTGTCCCATTACTATTGAGTCTAGGGGATAACCAGAACCCAGTTGTCATATGATCATTTAGTTTTAAGTAGTTAGATAAGTATTAGCTTGGCTTGTCAGGCTGAGTAATGATGGCAGGCTTACCGGTAGCTTGTCGGTCAAAAAGGCCTGGCCAGCTCATCGGTCCACGTCTCTGTAGGCGAACAGCCTCTCTCTGTCCTTGGTTGCTTCTTTCAGCGATCAGTTTATTGTAAAGACAATGACAAACTAACATGAAGACAGACGAGACATAACTAACTCAAAAACCATGTTCCCCAGGGGAGAATTCCCTAACCAGTCCTTCTTCCAACATTGTTTTGTTTTTCCAAATCCCTCCTAAACCTAAGGATATAATTGGTTTGTTTTTCCTAATTTTCGTCCTTTTTCTAAAACATTCCCCACATAACATATACCTATTTACATTTGAAAAGTACGCAGACTATAATAAGGCTTCAACTAAGCTGCTTACCTGCAAACTTCATCCTAACAGGTATGAGACACAAACTCATGAGTCCCTACATCAGGTCAATGGGTTCAACCTCATATTCTCCTAAAATACACCAATAAAGGAATGAACCAGATACCTCTTACATACGTTCTCTCGACAGCATCAGCTATCACATTCTCTCTGCCTGCAATATGTTTAACCATGAGAGTATGGTTACGAGGTGAGACTCCAGCAGAACACTCTGGCACTACTCCCCGCCACATACACCTCAATTTAAAGTGTTACGCAGCCAACACTAGGGCGAAGGCCTCCTTAGCTATCCTCCCCGGCTTGCAGTTAAACCGCCCCCACCAACACATCACTTGCATCCACTGCCAGGGCAAATGGTCGCTGGAAGTCTGGTGCATTCAGCACCGGAGCGCTTGACAAGATCGATTTAACGTGGACCTCCACAAAGTTGGGAACAGCGTGCCGCGATGCGTTCCGTTATCTGGCTTACATCAGGACAGAATGAGTGGACAGGAGGAAGTGAGTAAATCGCTATTAACGTAGGCTTGCTGGTGCATCATTGTCGTTCCAGCGAATGGGAAATTAAGTTTTAATGAACTATCACTGCAGGAAAATGTTTTTTGAAATACCGTTTTAATAAATAAATAAAAATAATTGAGACCACTTAAAACGGTGGGGTAGGCAATTTCAGAGATGTAAGCAAGAGTGAGCTTACGTATCCATCAGAAATGGAGCAAGCTCTGCATCACTTCTCAAGCCTGGTGCTGTGGCAACAAAACGTTTTCCAGACTCCCAGAAGAGAAAAAAAAAAAAAAAAAAAAAGACATGCATTTCCCTGCCTCTGATCTGCAGGTGGATTTGCACACTGTACTTTTCAACGAGGAAGTGGTGGTGGTGTTAGTTTTCCGATGTGAGGCCAAAAAAAAAAATCTGACTTAAAATTCAAGCTGAATCTTGTCAACCCATCATTTTTTTTTCTTTCCCGCCGGGCTTTGAAAGTGATGCAGAGCTCTGCTCCGTTTCTGCTGGACATGTAAGCTCACTCTTACTCATTTCTCTGCAATTGCCTACCCCACCTTTAAAGAGCCGCAGGAGAACTGTGGTGTGAGTACCCGAGGTAGAGAAGTAGGCTAATATAATGCTGACTTGTTGAACAAAAGGTTGCATGGTGCATCAGCCCTTCAAAAAAATAGATAATTAAAATAAAGTATGAAGTTCTTGCCAAATTTGGCTACTGTACGCATACAATTGTTTCTGCAGACTACAATTAGGGATACCAAAATGACGTGCACGCACAAGACATTAATGATTTTCATAAAACTTTTAATTCAATTGTTTCATTCAAGACCATTAACAAAAGTACATAGGAGAACCTCTGTATACAGTTCATCTGGAACCCAGTGATCTCCAGAGTTGAAATTCATTTAGACTGTAACTTAATGTGCATAGAGGCACAACAGATCACCCACCAACGTCTCCGGAGCACAATAGATATCCTGATCCTTATGCTGTTTTTTTTTATTTTTGTATTTATTTTTTTTTAACTTAATTATTTCTAATACTTTTGTTACCTTCCCCTTTCGTTAAGTTAAATTCCTTTTATTCGTTATATCTTGAAGATTGAATCTTTCACTAAGAAAAAAGCACACATTACATACAGTATATTTCAACCCACAGGTATTTGGGATGCATACCATTATTATTCCTACTAGAAAAAAAAGCCATCCTAAGATTGTTCTGAATATTTTGGCGGTTGGCTCGGGACAGAGGATACATCTAATTTTTTTTCTTTTCTTTTTTTTTTTGTACTGTTTGTAGTTTTTAGGCACCTTATTCTTACTTCATTTTATTCATTAATCATTAGCAGATCGAGTTTCAAATGGAACAAAAAGCGGAAGAAAAAAAAATGTGCAAGGAAAATAAACGTTGTATAAAAGAACTGCGGATATAAGATGCCATAAGGAATTCTGCACCCGGGGACATTGCTTCAATGGAGCGCGTGAATACCGAAAAGGCATCTAAAAAGGCTCCAGATTTGAGTAAGTAAATCCCATTTGATTAACTACTTTGACATTCACATACAACACACACCATGCTTTCACTCCAGCTCTTGAATAAAGCTTTTTTTCCTCTCGCTCTTTTTTTTTCTTCTTTCTTTTCTTCTTTTTTTTTTTTTTAACTGCTCAAAAAAACCGAGCAGAAAAGTAGCCTCAAGTTTAAGCTCGCACATCATGAGAAATATGATCCTCCTTATGGAGGGAACTTTTGCTTTGCTTTATGTGTTTTGTAGGAAAGCATACAGTAGTGGAAACTAGGGGGAAAGTTT
>OMKL01022007.1:6769-17376 GCA_900302295.1 Parasudis fraserbrunneri
TGTGTGTGTGTGTGTCGTGTTGTGTGTGTGTGTGTGTGTGTGTGTGTGTGTGTGTGTGTCTTGTCCTGTGTGTGTGTGTGTGTGTGTGTGTGTGTGTGTGTATATATATATATATATATATATATATTACAGTGTGGAATTAAAGTCAAAGCTTAGTCTTGTGTGTTGGGTGTGTACTTAATGAACAATGTAATTGGTGCCCTTGCAATGAAGAGCAACGATTCCTGTCCCTATATAATTTTTAATAATCTGTTTACATTTGATTTCATTTTAATCTCGCTTCTTAAAACTTTTTGGTCCAGAAATGACTTAACAGAAAATAATGTCCTAATGTCAAAATTAGAGTTTTTGCTATTCTGGGTGATACAGTGACAACTAATTTAAAGGGAAACACCACCCAAAGTAAGAATTCCAATATGTTATTTCCATGTCCTAGGAAAGTTCAATCAATATTTGTGAACATGAGGTACTCTCTCCCAAAGTTAGAAACCAGAAGTAATACTCAAACTTGTGATGTCATCAGGTATAAAGTCTGGAGCTACTCCAATGACAAAGAATTGGCACTGTTTGACAAACAATACTTATTGTTGACCGCTGGAAGTGTATCTCTTATGTAATTTGTAAGTTGCTTAGGATAAAAGTGTCAGCTAAATGACTAAATATAAATGTAATCACAAATGTAGTTTTAGCACAATAGTTTTTGGATTTGGTAGAGTTGTTCATGTTCATGAATATTTTTTGACCGTCTTAGATCATAGGAATAACAGGGGCTTCCTGAATTGATTGATTGATTTAAAAGTGAACTTGACCATCCCATGTTGTCCAGTTGCAGTCCAAAATCAAATGGAAAATGGTTAAGATCTTGAGATAACTCAACACTATAATGTGAAGATGTAGTGTGTATGGTAGCTCCAAGTACTCTTAAAAACAGTACTTAGCTTTAGAATGAGCATGTTTTGGAATGTTTTGACACTTTTATTTCATATCCAAATTCATGGTGAATCATTCTCTCACAAGCGCAAGACACTGAACATCATGACATCATAATTGAGAATGAACATATCAAACCACAATTAAACGGTTACAAGTAGGGAGAGGAAATATATAAACTAAGTGCAGTGCAATATTGTTGCCATTTCATGTATCCGTTACAGAAATGACTAACAGTATTGACGTGTTGCTCAAAAGCAGTCAAAGAACCCATTTAACAGTACACACATTTTTTTCCGTCTGAAAGGGAATGACAAGTCACAGACATTTTGTAAAAAGAGAGGTGTCAGACCCACGGTTCCCAGCCCTGCCAAACGCGGCCTAGTATGTTGGGGTCCATGGCTTGGTCCAGCAGACAGTCAACCTGTTGCTCCACGGAGAGGCCTTTCTGCTGCTCCACTGAGAGCATTTCGGGCTTTGCCCGAATGTTGTGCTCTTCACTCCCCAGGACCACAGACAGCATGCCCGGAAAGGCTGGGTCCTTCTCGAAGCCCAGTCTCAGCTCCTCACTGATGAAACAGGGAAAAACGCATCCACTTTTTTTTTTATTTTCTTTCAACAGCAAACCTTTGTTTGTTTTGTAAAGTATGTTGAATCAGTTCGAACACTAATGGATTTACATTGTTTATTCTTTCCGTTCATTGGTTCAGCAGTATTAAATAACTACAAAAACTCATCATCTGGGTTCACTACTAAATAAAAAAATAAAATAAATAAAAAGTACAGTTCTAATAGTAAACATAATGACAGAGGTATACAATTTAGTGCTGCCCCTGACTAAAGAAACTTTTAGTCAACTAACGTTAGTCTAGAAAAACAAGCAAACAGAGCGCTCAAGCAGGTACTGGATGAATAGTAATCCAGAGAATACTCTTTAGGAGGGAGTAAGCAGATCCCAAAATGAAGGAAAAACATGAAAGCAGTTCTTCTGGTAGCAAAAATTGTCATGTTTTAGCCCTGACGAAAGCCACTGTTGGCCAAAACATGTTGGTTTTTAATGTTCCACAAATTATCTAGCTTTGCTACCAGAAGAGCTGCCTTTGTTTTTCCTTCATTTTGGCATCTGCTACTCCCTTCTAGTCATAGGACTTGATTTAATCAATAAATCTGTAAAATGATGTTACCCACATTGTCCTTCAGAAAATGAATGCAGTCATGCAGAAAGAAGGACCTCTAAAACGAGTGCTTATTAAATACAAAAACAAATTTGTGAACATTACTGTAATGTCAGAGATGTGTGCAGCAACATATATTAAAATTTAATGTATATGGAAACGGAGGCAAGAATGAGTCACATAATATAAATGACCTGCTTCCAACAGCTTCATAAAAAAAAAAATACAACCCCCCAGAGAAACACTGCTTTCTGTATAGACTGACCCTGTACCTGGTTATAATAGCAGGGTTGGCTCCCTCTAGTTTTCTCCTGGCGAAGTTGACCTTCTGTAAGGGGTACCAGTTGATCTCCTTGATGTTAACACACTGGGTCCAGGTGCCACCCTTCTTCAGCTGTTTCAGCTCAAAGTTCTGGGGGTTAAAAAGCAGCATACTTGTTCAGGTAATATGGACAACCTATGTGAGTGAGAATTAACTAAGAATTACATAACCGCTCTCACGCTTTCAATATATGTGAGACCGTTGGCTTCGACCAAACCCAAAATCTGCTGAGCCAGTCAGAAGGGCCAAATCACACCTGAAATCAGGCTTGAAGTCGTGTAGTGTGAGGCGGATATCAACTGGCAATATGGACTACTACCTCAGAGCATAACAAGTCTATGGAGTAGGATACGTTCCCCCAAGCTACTGTCCCATCCCCCTTAAATACATTACACTGTGGGAATGGTGGTGTGTTCCTTTTAACACGGTTATTTCCTACCCTACAACTTCACTATAAAGTAGGTCTGGATGATATTATTAAACAAAAATATCACAATAATCAGATGGAATCTATATATGTACATATCTGCTTAAGTATGGAAAATAGCTCCAGTGTTTTGCCATTTGAGATGGGAAGAAAAAAATTGTTAGCATTTGTTAGCAATTCTAGTGAAAGTCAGTGGGTTCCCCCTTGACATGTCTCCGGAAATACATTTGAGTCTTTTCATATAGTTATCAATGTTGCTAAATGGTTAGGAAGTTGTTTGGAAGGTGCTACACGTGTCAGTGCATTTTCGGATGGATTGCAATGACTCCAAGTTTGTGACAAATCAAATAGGTTTCTTAAACAAAGTGTACTGTTCCTTTAATCATGTAAGGGCAGTGATTAGTTACCTTCCAGTCCAGGGACGGCTCCTTGACAAACACGTCCATGGTGTTGAGGAGCAGGTCTGGCTCCGTCCTGTAGGCCCTCAGGGAGTGGACCATGACACTCTGGATCAGGCCAGACTCCTTCATGGGCTGCATCAGGTTCAACAACTGTCTGGTCATCCGGAAGGGCATGAGCTCTGGCACCGGGAGGAACTGTGTGTGGGGGGGCGCAGTGTTATGCGGTGTTATACACAGCATTGTATTTAGCGCTGGTTGCAACATGTGTCATTTAATGGTTCCCTGGCTTATGTGAGTACGACGACAGGGTCTGTTCCACTCCTTGGTCACCCTGGTTAAGTGCTAGGTGTTAGGGCTACACAACAGACACAATATCTGGACAAGGATAGTGATTGGCATCCACTTGCAAAGCTATATGAAAGCACAGGTTGTTTACAGCCATTTGTGGCTTTGGAAACTTCCTCATTTTATGCTCTTTATGTACTAGATTGCAAATGTGGCTTTGGACACATCCTCATTTTATGCAAGTTATGCTCTAGGTTGAAAAAGAAAAGGCTATTAAACGGATATTTCACTTTTGTAGAACTACTTTCAGCAGTCTTACCTCTATGTAAAGTAATCTACAAGTAAGCTAACGACCACTGCTGTCCCTGCCGTCTGCTGTCAACACCACCAGTCCTCCCAGGTGTCAGGCTCCTCATTCACTTCCATTCATTTTGGGGAACTAGTCTAAATATCATAATTCTGAAGTATAAAGAAACTACTGCTGTGCAGATTTCAATAAAACAGACAATTCTGAGTCAAAGGTTTGCTTTGGCATTTGATGTGTGTTTACAGATAACAATAAAAGCAGATCTGGTCAGTTAGTTGTAGGTTTGAGTGTGTTGTGTATCTTTGCCTTGCGTGGAATGTTTGGGGAGTGGTTACCCATGGTTACATGCTGCCTGGCTGGAAGAAAGATTCTAAACATTCTGTGAGAAGTTGACAGTTGGTCAAACTACACCTCAAGTGAGAAATAGTTCCATTACTGATAATTTGAAAATGGCAACATTAGCTCAAAAAAACAAGTACCTTTGACTAAGAAAAATATATTACACAGAATAATATTGCTATATAGTTTGTTTATACTTCAGAAGTATTATATTTATAAAATGAATGGAAGTGAATGAGGAGCCTGACACCTGGGAGGACTGGTGGTATTGACAGCGGACAAAAGGGACAGCAGTGGTCATTAGCTTACTTGTAGATGACTTAAGATAGCGGTAAGACTGCTGTTTTTTGTCGACCATTCCTGGCGCGAACCCAGCAACCCCTCTATGTCTGAATAAAACTGCAAAGTAATATAAAAGAAAAAAACAAACCATTCTAAAATTGAAATCCAAACCTTTGACCCCAAAAGAACATGGGTAACCTAACCTGTGTGGCTGATCCGAAGGCGTGGCCAAAGTCTATACCGATCATGCCCCCTGTTTCCATGTTGATCATGAAGTTGGAGAGGTGACGGTCTCCGATGCCCAAGATCCAGTGGCTCACACACAGGAGGGCATGGGAGCAGATGAAGTGGGAGCGCAGGGAGAGGAAGGCCTCGGGGCTGGTGCTCATCCCCACAAACGCTCTCCTGGACAGACGCAACACAACGTAAGGGATGATACATCGGCAAGACAAGTGGCTCTATGACTTCTGAATAAGAGCTAATGTTACATTTGGTGTTGGCTAGATGGACCATGCTTGTAAGTGGGAGAAATGCATTGTAGGTTTCGGTTCATCCTTTTGCAGGCTATTTTGACAGTAATAAATGTATTTCATTACACTGGCCTTATCCTTTAAAAGTTTAGTACTCTGAACTGGCAATGGCGGTGAAAAGGTGGTATTTTACATCCCTATTCTGTGTCAGTAGTCACTAGGTCAAGGCTGGTTCTGCTGTATGGAGACTTAACGCAAACAACTCTAACTTACCTAAGCAAGTCACCAGGCACAAGTTGTGTCACCTTCAAAAAGTTGTTGACAGTCTCAGGACGTTTCGCCCATCTGGGTAAAGAATGCACATACAGTATAGTAAGGCTGGGTGGGGTTGACTGTAGTGTCTTACACAGTACATGCTGCCTCAGACAAATAGCATACGCTCTGGAATACACATATGTCTGTACAACTATGGACAAGCAGATCCTATGAATGGAAAGAGGAGAAAACCTAATTACATTTTCACTTTTTCCCATGTCCACATGGACATGTACATATTGCTGTATATGAATTCTGAAACTTTAGATAATCTACAATGATCATCATACCTATAACAGCCCTACATAATGCCTCACTTCTCATTTCATCACAAAAAAAAGAATCATAATTCAATGGACATACTTATAAACATCAGCATATCTTGCGAAACCTTGCGCCTTTGATTTGAATTTTTTTACAACATCGGAGAGCCAGTTCGTGTAGTCCTCAAATGGCCTTAAAGACAAAAGAAGACATTTGCACAGAAAAGCTTTCTAAATTAATATTAAGAACAAAAAAACTGCATTACACGTCAAAGCATCACAAAGTTCTCTTCCAAGCCAGTTCAGTTCAAAATTGAGTTGTTATTCATTTCTAGCTTTTTTAACCCACAAGGTGACAATTTCAGAATTTCTGAATTGTCCTGCTGGGATCTCGACACATTTAAGCTTAACTTAAGAATATCAGTAGCTACAGCAAGCACACACATGTTCATATACTGTGGAAGGTCCATTTGCTACCATTCATAGAAGCGATGCAATCCTGTTATACTTAGCGTCTGTACTGATTACTGGACAATGGACATGCAGCCCATTCCTAAATGCAGTGGAGTGATGCCAGAGGACTTTCAGTGCTGCTGTCTCAGGGTGTTTATACCTCTGAGCCTCTTTCTGCTCTTCCTCAGTCCTGGTGTTGTTCAGCAGGTCTTTCAGGGTGCACGTATTCTCCATCCATTCAATCAGACCAATTCTGGAAATGCAACAAAATAAGTGTTATTCCTCTTCTTCCTCTCCATTCATTTAGCTGCAGTGAGCGGTGTATAGTACCACCACTACTAGATTGGAAATGGCATTAGATTTAAGCCCAGTTTTCACCTGAGAAAAATACTATGTGTGATCTTCATGTTTTCAATTTGCATTCTAAAATGTCCACATAGGAACAGATTTAATGCTACAATTTGCAATAGCATCAAATCTGGGACCAAAACAGAGATGGATGAGGAACCAAAACCAAAATTACCCTCGACCATCACTGCTGGGTGATGCAAGTTCCTTGTGTAGTGGAACCACTTCACTAAAAACACCAAGGTGCAGAGAAAGGTAGATAACGATCACTAAACTATCCAGACCCAAGGTGCAACTACATGTAAGCGTTTGTGTTGTTAACACTGTGCAGTTGCAAGCGGGATAATGTGGATTTTTTCTTTGCTAGTTCCTTGACAGAGGACCAAAGATGATCTATATAGGAAAATGTTAATTCCCAATGCGCTCTTTTCCAATATTATATTGGCTTATAGTCAAAGGACAAACAGACTTATAGTTAATAATCTAATAGATTTCAAAGTAAATTATCTTAAAAACCATTTATCACAAAGCCTGATTTTCATCTCATAATGCACCAGCAAAACCTTTCAGCATGTGGGGAATTTGGCCCCAATCAGCTGCAGCATCACTTCCCCACCAAGCACTGCAATGATGTGATGCCAGGAAGGAGGGCTAAAGTGAGGGATCTCAGAGAGTGATATGATGCCAGGAAGTAGGGTTAAAGTGAGGGATCTCTGAGAGAGTGATATGATGCCAGGAAGTAGGACCAGGAAGTAGAGCTAAAGTGAGGGATCTGAGAGTGATGTGATACCAGGAAGTAGGACCAGGAAGTAGAGTTAAAGTGAGGGATCTCAGAGAGTGATGTGATACCAGGAAGTAGGACCAGGAAGTAGAGCTAAAGTGAGGGATCTCAGAGAGTGATGTGATGCCAGGAAGTAGGACCAGGAAGTAGGGGTAATGTGAGGGATCTCAGAGAGTGATGTGATGCCAGGAAGTAGGACCAGGAAGTAGGGGTAAAGTGAGGGATCTCAGAGAGTGATGTGATGCCAGGAAGTAGGACCAGGAAGTAGGGGTAATGTGAGGGATCTCAGAGAGTGATGTGATGCCAGGAAGTAGGACCAGGAAGTAGGGGTAAAGTGAGGGATCTCAGAGAGTGATGTGATGCCAGGAAGTAGGGCCAGGAAGTGAGGGATCTCAGAGTGTCCTGGCCCTGACAAAAAATTATATGATGGAAGATAAAAAAAAAAAAAAAATAGAATCTTTATTAAGCTTTATTTGCCACTTCCTACATTACATATGAATGTGCAGCACCCCTCAAAGGTACCATGTTCCGCCACTTATCACTGACTTTCTACACCCAGCAAGGTAGCTAGCAAATCAGATTGTTAGCTAGAGCTGTCAAAGACAAACGTCAGAATAGCAAACAAATACATGCAACAACAAAAAAACAAATAGATATCAAATGAATATCAAACTCAGCATATTTTCATCCAGAGCAGTATCTATAGTAGTTACTGCAAAAAAGCTCACTAGTTACTTACCTACCAGGTAACAAGGGCAGATTACGAGCTCACTAGTTACTTACCTACTATGTAACAAGGGCAGATGACATGCCATGTGACTGTAACCCAAATATGGTGGTGATAAGCTTCACCAACACATAGAACATGATTGAATGAAATACTAATGTTAATATCCAAACAGCACAGCCCCCACATCAACTAGCAAATAGTAGTTAACCACTGTGGCATGTTAACCACTGTTAAATATTACTACAGTCTGTATAAATAAATAAATAAATATCAAACCAGCGTTAAACTAAAAAGGCATAATTCCCCATTTCCTTTCAAACTCAAGTAAAACCAAAAGTATGGCGATAATGACCTGGTGGTTATGGGTATGACCTGGTAGGTGCGGAGCTGCATGTCTCTGTGGGCGCAGGCGGCGTCGTGGCTCAGCAGGATGTTCATGACACCGAAGAGCTGCTCGATGCGTTGGTCCTGACGCAGGTCCTCCCCGCCCTTCACCAGGAAGGGGTGGTCGCGCTCGTCGTCCCCGCGAACGACCAGACGCTTGGGACGGCGGATGGACGTCATCACCTTCACCTGGAGGGCAGGAACACATGGCACATGACTTGACGACACACGCCTGGCCGGCTAACGTGCGCCAGGGGGGCGGGGCATCTAGAAATTCAAATGCAAATTCTGGAAGGATGAATTCATTTCATGCCGAATAATCCTTCAATTCTGCGGTGGAGGATGGGAATAAAAAACATACCCGTTCATCAAAACCGGTTATTTTGGCATGATACTCTGGCAGCGGTTTGGATCTGCCATCATACTGCCCTGTAATGAGAAGAAAAGAGATTGTACTGCATGCATGTCTCTCATACCACAGGCCTTCATGCTCAGAATGTACATTTGACCCTGTGCGTGGCGGCAAAATCACAGTAACCTGTATAATATCAATATCACAATTCAATATCAGAGTTTAAGAATTGACCCAAAACCAGTTTACCTGAGTAGCCGGGTTAAAAACAGAATTCTCCATGCATGTAAATGTTTTTCTTCTAAGCCTTTCTAGAAGAAAAACCCTGCAACAGTACTGTGTGTGTGTGCTCCAAGCACTGACCTGGGACCTCCAGTTCATTGCGGAGTGTGTCTGCTTTAAACCCACTCAGCCAAGGGGAGTATTCCTTCAGGTTCCCTGGCTCCTTCTGAAACTCACGCATGGCCCCCGCTAGCTTGTCCACCTGCTTCAGGAAGCTGTCATCCTTCTTATTCTCAAAAAGCTTGCTGCCTCTGGGGCCCAGCAGTTTCTCCACCTCTTTCGCAAATTTCTGTGGAAGAGAAAGAAATTGTGGTGTGCTCCAACATGAGTTTATTTCGGGATTTTTAACTTGTACAAAACATCATCATCTCGAAGTAGAAATTATATTTAGGAAATTTTGGTCATTCATAAAATTGAAACAACACAAAAAGATAAATCCTTTTCAAAAGAGTATTCACCTACTTCAGTAAGTATCCAATAATCATATACATTGTAAATTACATTATATTTCATAGATTGTTTCAAGGATAAATAACCTAAGTGGTATGTTTTACAACGAGATTGGGACTTATAATCTTTAGGCTGTAACAGTTTTTCCACAAAGTCACCAGGACAAGTGCGAGATGGTACTCTGCTTCATGGTACTCCAAGTGTGGTGCGACATGTTTGGGCAACGTGTTTGGCTCATCAGTGGGTTACAGGAAAGAGGTTCTTCAAAGAAAATACATCTGTATCTTTATACATATAAATGAGTGAGAGTGATGACTTATATTTCAACTGAAACTGTAGAAACTATTTTCCTATTACCCAGTGACACACCAAACATTCAGAAATATCATGAAGTAGATGATATAAAGTATCAGTATATATTCAGTATCATGGAGTAGAACCCTTCCAAGCACCTCAAGTCAGCTTTTTTAGCAACAAAGACACAATATTAACGTTTTTTGGAGAAGGAAAACTGCATAAAACACCTTGTTAAATCTTGTGATCAGAACCATATGTTACTATATGTAAAATAGTACAACTTTATAACAAAGCTTCAAAGATGCTTTCAGTGTTTGCGTTACTTCAGCTTGCATTAACTCATTCGCAAAATATCCCTTCTAGACTGTCCTTTCCACCTTGAAAGAGAGTATTTTGCATTTTTTTAGCTGATAACCAAGGAACAGACAGAAAAGTGCATTTTGGGAAATGGACTTGGTAGTACATTTGAGGTACTGGACGAAAGTAAGTGACCAACCTGGATAAATTTCCTGCGGAATGATCCAAAACCTTCTGCCTTGTGGTCCCCAAGCAAAGAATGCATTTCATCGTACAGACAACCCATCCGCTTCTTGTCAAAACTGGGTTTTTCCAATTGATTTTTCAAATCATCCCACCAATCCTGGCCAGCCAAATGAGAAAGATAACAGAGGTTTTAAATGAGGAAGAGTCCAAATACCTGTAAAGTGCTAAGCAGTGACTTTGATGTACGCATGATTCAGAGCTTGGTACCTTGAAAAGCATCTCAGGGTTTGTCAGCTGCTGCAGTGCATCCACAAACTTCTGTACAGCTCCTCCCTTATCAAGCAGGGACTTGAGTCTGTTCACACACACACACACACACACACACACACACACACACACACACACACACACACACACACACACACACACACACACACACACACACACACACACACACACACACACACACACACACTCACTCACATACTCTGACACACACACACACACACACACACACACACTATCAGACAT
>OMKL01022045.1:1934-22321 GCA_900302295.1 Parasudis fraserbrunneri
CAGGGAGCTGAGCGTTCAATCATCCTGGGCAGGGAGACAGAGAGAGAGGTGAGCTGAGGGTGGTGACATAGACATTAAAGGAGCAATCATTAATTTGTCTTATGCAAACTGACCAAACATAGATAGATATATCATCTCACATGTATACAATTATAAAGCTATCTGAGAGCTAACTTCTTTTCTATTTTGTTAGATCTCGGGTACCTTTCCATTATCCGGGCCGGTCACCTTCTTCTGTTCAATTTTAGTAAGAAAGTCTATGATTGGTTGTAGACTGCACCACATAACCACAAACCTGAAAGACAGAACTGGAATGGATAGAAAGGTCCCTTCCCAGTGTATCATGGTCAGACATAAGATGGCTACCTCTTTTCCATGAGAACATTCAATGTAGTAGGTCTTGGCAAAATTCAGCATTTTTACCTCCATCTAAGTGCATCAACAAGTAAGATAGTGACCACTGGTGTCCCTGTTGTATGCTGTCAACACCACCATTCCTCTCAGGTTTCTTTATACTTCAGAAGTATGATATTTAGACTAGGTCCCCAAAGTGAATGAGAAACCTGACACCTGAGAAGAATGGTGGGCATTGACAACAGGCAACAGGGACAGTAGCTTGTGGTTGCTAGCTTAGATGCACTTAGATGGAGGTAAGATAGTTGAAGATGAAGTTCTACAAAAGTGAAATATCTCTTCAAGGCATACCAACAAAATGAACATTCAATAATGTATTTTTGAGTAGGAATGACCTTTATATCAATTCAAGCTCTATGCTGAAAGTGGTGCACGCACTGTGCAGGGGAACTTTCCTTGTCTGGTTGAGAGCTGTTAGTAAATGGGCATACCAAAGTACAGATTTTATTCACTGTAGAGGAGTGCGCTCAGTAGAGTGCAAATCTCCGCCTGGTGGCAGTAAGACTAATGCTGCATCTGATTACCAGGATCACCCTCTTGTGTTCAAAACATGTAACTTTACACTTAGGTAATGTTACGTTAATAAGAAATGTTATCTAATAGTATCTTTGACTATAGGACTTTTATTTTGAACATTCCTGAGTGAGTCCAAATGATACTGCTGCTCCCTTGACTGAGCTCTTGGCTGAGTTCAGGTGGGACTTTTTTTTCCTTCTGCCTGCTGATTGTCCAACTAGTTTAAACACTGTTGTTACAGATTCGCTGGAAAAAAATAATTACTGGTTTCACGTGAGCATTTCCTGGTTGATAAGATGACGGAAGATATAGTGGAGTAATGGCATCCTGAGCAGAGAATGAAGTCACACTCCTTCTGTGTGTGTTGTAATCCGAGCTTCTCTGTTTTTTGTTTTGGTAGCCGGACCATCCGCACGTGCTTGATATGTGCATATTGCGTGCATGTATCCCCTCCCTACTTCCCATTTCCCTATGTGGAATGCACCTGATTGGATGAGCGTACTGCTAGTTGGGTGGTCCCTGGGTCTCTGCTCCCTTTTTCAAAATGAAAATGGCGGCTTGCTTGCTCGTCAACTTTCTCTTTTTCTACCTAAATTTGAACATAAAATATGTTTCTGACAACAATAGGACATGCAATTGCTGGATATTGAGTCATATTTGATATACAATGCCTAGTTTGACAGTTTGATGGTACAGCGTACAATAATTATTATACCCTATGTAATCCTATTATCGTACCCTATGTAATCCAATACTACTGGGATTGAATAATACTGCACAAAAATACGCAATACAAATGTTTTGAGATTTCAACAAATCCAATAAAAGTAAAGTATAATTTCAATAACTTTTTACTCAGACCCTGTTTTTCTGTCAAGTGGCATCACACCCATCGATGCCAAGAAAAAAACTTGTCAGCTGGACCACTATCAAGTGAGTCATGTTTTAGGTGACTGATATGGGTGCAGCCCTCCTAGCTCCAAATACACTCTTTCGTGAAGTAGTTGGACCTGAGTTGAACAGCCAAAGAGCATCCTGGCAATTTAAGCCGGGGCAAGCTCATCAAGTCAAGTCCCTAAAAAATCAACTCACTCAGTAACGTCAATGATTCTGGCTGGCATCATATCAATCGATACGGTGCCATATGTTAGAAAAATATGTAGGCTCTAGGTTAAAAAGAACTAAAACTATCCTTTAATGATGACATAAACTGTTTCCACGATGGTAAACTGCTAACAGGTCTCTTCCAGCTGTTTTACAATGAGAAAGAGAAACATTTCAAGCCTGTTAACTTTTATTTGACCTTTTTGACTGGCTTGTTTAGTTCCTTTTTGTCAACAATGAGTGTAGGAAACTGTCCCACCATGTGAGACTTTGTTGGGCTGGATTCAAACTGTAGTAGAAAATCTGTTGTCTTATACATCTGTCCAAAATCTGATGCTTTTTCCATGTTCAGCCATCAGTGAAAACAACAGATCTGGGTCACATAGGTAAAAAACAAAACAAAAAAAAAACGTATTTTCTGCTCCTGAGTAACTATAACTTCAGAGGCAGAAATAGGTCCAAGTATGCCACTCCATGACGTGCTCTGGTCAAAGGTCACAGACAGGATGTCAGTTGACACCCAGGAATGGGACCGAGGCCTCAGCAGGACGGGACACTTTCTGTCCTGTCCACAGCTAGCCTTACCCCAACCAGAGTTATACCCACATGCCCATAATCATAGCCTCTTCTGCCAAACGTCTCTGCTTTAAACCGACTCCCAGCAATGCGTGTTTCTTCTGTGTCTATGACTATGCACTGTTTTATCTGTTTATAACGAATGGAAATGGGACTTTCACCCAAATAGTGACCACTGATGCAGTGGCACCTGAAGTCTGCATTTAGATATTTATAAAACCTAGTTTCATTCTTTATAATTCATTGCAATTTGCTGATTACCCTAATGGCCATAGGCATAAGCTTCTGAAATACCGGTGGTATTTCTGAATTGCACCTTGTGAAAATGTCATTGAAAATATCAATCATAAAAAATCTAGTTTTTTTTCTGCCATTACATTTTCTTTTGTTTCGTTGCCAGTATTTCCCTATAGGTTTGGAAAGTATTTTTGCTGCTGCGTTTGGTGAAAAGGATCGTTTTTCAAAGTCTTAACCACTGCAGTAACTGCGCAGCATATACATGTATGGACTTTAAGGGCTGTTCTTTTCAACTGATGAGGGAAACCACTTCCCCTCACTTTCCCCCAAATGATGTTTGAAACCTTGCACAGAGATCAGTGGAGACTCCTGACTTTGCCCCAGGATTTTGGCAGGAGGGAGGAGGGGGTTGAGGGAAGGGGTGGGAGCGCATGCTGCCAGACAGAAAGACTCCGCAGGGGGACACCACACTTATGGAAATAATCACTGGTAACCATGACAATAATAACAGTATATGTCAACTTTATTAGCTCCAGAATTAGAAAGTTGAAAGGCCGTATGGTGTTTTCAGTGTGATAGTATAGTAGTATACTAGTGGAGTTGCTACAGTATACAACAAAGGAATCCCTTAGTGGTTATGTTATTGAGTGGAAAATGCCTCGCTACAATCTGAAAGCCCTCCTTTCTGAGGTTTTGGCATCATCTAAACGAAGGGGAGAGATGAACCACATCCTGTGCGATCAGCCCTTTACTGGAGAGCAGCATGGATTGAGATTATTGTACACACAGTCCAGCATTCAGGTTGGAAGGTAATTGTCTTCTCTTGTATGTTTCCTTTGCAAGGGATATCATATCAGAATGTAAAACTCACATAACTCAAATGTGCTACACACTGATATATTGTCAGTGTTACTGCCAATCATGTAATTTACAATTCCCTATGTCCTTAGGTGCCCATATGATTTGCATCACGAGAAAGGAAGCAACCACTGAATGTGTATATTGGAACATGTACCAGCATGAGTTTGGCAATATGTCAGTTTGAATTATTTATCTTAAGTTCCCTGAACCCACAGCCCGATCTGGCAGCAATTAAGATAAGAGTTTGTTGATGGCTATGGTTTTTATGGAATGCCTTTGGTCAAATCAACAATTTCTTTTCTCAAATGTCTTTAATTTTAAGTTTGTCTTGGAAAAAATATAGTGAATTTCCATTGCACCACCATCTGTTGTATAAGCAGCTCTTCATTTTCAACTCTCAGTCTCAGTATTTAGAAATAGTGCCATTACTTTTGGACCAAACTATCTCACATAATGTTCCTGAGTTCAAAGTTCAAACACACAACAAGATGCAGGAATGCTGTCAAACTGCAGGTTCACATAGGTGCCTTGAATTTCTGTCAAATTCACATAAACAGACACCTTGAGGCGTGTGTGCACGTATTTTGGTTGGCGGGGCAAGGGGTCTTTCTAATGCGTTTCAATTATCCTAAGTGTGGGAGATTATTCTGCAACACCCATGTCAACCAGGACAAGGGGAGGAAGACAGATGAAGTTCAGTTCCTGGTCCTCCAGGTTTGGAGGTTATGCATGAGGCAAGCAACCTCACCCCTTAAAAAGATGTGGTGTGCTATGGAAATGAAAGCGGGATCGAATCAAACTTTTGACAGAAGACCATCAGTTGTGGAGCAGTCAGTTGCAAGTACAACTGATGACGGTGGAAACCAATCGGGTGTCTGGTGTCATGAACCCACCCGTTGATGGCACCAAAATCTAGACTAAAAGTGGGTTTTCGGAATGTCCTAACTATTGCGACCACCATACTGCAACCTCAGCACAAGTGACCAACATCATGAGTCAGCATGGACTTAAACCAGGACTTCCCGACCTTTTTAGTACAGGTAGATGACCCCATATTGAGGTTGAGAAATTCCTGTAACCAAAACATCTAAAATAATGGTAAATTGGGGGTCTTTTACATCATTGATGTTTACTAGAGTGCAACACACTCTTTGGCTCATTTTAGGAGGATGGAAATCCGGCTGCTTCTATGAGCTGGTCAGTGACAAGTGTGTATGCTGGAGGCAGCCATGGTACTGCCATGGTAAAAGTTATGTATCGCCATGGTGCCACTTTTCTGCTTAAATAATACCATATACCAATACCATGGTATAATCCAAGTTAAACCATGATATCAATGGTAATATCATGGTACTTTTACATCTTTCATTTCATCTTCCATCATCATATTGACCAAAAAATTAGGGAAATACCATGATTTTTGGAAATACCGTGATACTTTTCTGTAAGGTTTCAGCCAGGGCTTAGAGTAGTTGTATATGCTATCATCAGATTTGAGGAAGCCCTCATTTCACACCAAATGTCTGTGGGACATGGACTCGATGTAGAACATTTCAAATCAGGAATTATTGATACTCATAGCACAGCAATCCATGGATGCTCTCTTAACATAAAGAAGATGAGAGAATACTGGAAAAGTTTCTAAGACACCAGGAAAGACACATGCTTTGAAGTCACTCAGTTGGACACCAAAAGGAAAGGAGAAAACATCGAAGCCTAAATACATTATGGAGAAGAAATGTGGAGACTGAGCAGTAGGGGATAAGCCTGAGCTAGAGCCAGGCTGCCAAGCAGGCCTCGGATCACCAAAAGTAGAAGTCTTGTTTCTGCTTTATGTGCCAGTGGGTACTAAGATCACAAGTATGTCTCCTGGTGATACCAATGCACAGACTATACTCTACCCACAGCATGAACCCATCAAGCAAACCTCTACCATCAGGCCACTGCATACATACCAGTGCTTGCCATTTATCAAAAACATGCCCAGCTGACTGATGTCAGCCAGAGTGAGTTTCTCTTAGTTTTTAGAACAAGCACCATTAAACATCTTCATCTTCATTGAAAGTAGCCAAAAACAGACATAACATGATTCATGTCTACACATTATAGCAGTTTGAAAACAAAGCTCTATTGAAATCAACCACACTGGCAAAGTTAAAGTACTTCCTCAGAGCAGGGCCAGACATAGTGACTCTTCCTTGCAGAGACAATTGGCTCCAGAATACTTTGGCCTGCCAGCCAGAACACCCAGGGGTACTGGGGGAATGTAAAAGATAAATGCTGAGCTAGGTTTGGTTTGAGGTGGATAATTCCTTGCTGGATGGATAAAACAGCTGGATGACCTCAGAGAAACTATGGAAGATGGTACTTTTACGGTTTTGATGCGCTGGCAAGTGGCCACATCAATTTTGTTTTTGCAGACACAGAAAAGAAAATAATAAAAAGATGAGAAATGGAAAAGAAGTAAGGCCTGTGTTATAGAAAAAAAAGTGCAAAGCAAAAAAAATGTTTTTCATATTTTTATATGGCTGTATTGATATCACAAATTCTATGTTGTGGTGTCTCACATACCAAAACAATTATAGGAAAGAATGTGCAAGAGGGAGAGAGTAAACAAGACAGACGCGCCCACAGGGGGACATTGATTACCACGCCATCTTGGCACAGTGCCATCACCTTTAGCCTGTTGTGAACCGTTCCCTTCAGGAAGCGGCACAAACGTTGTCAACACAATCTGTCACCTCCCTGCAGAGTGTCCTAGCCTGGCACCTTGTGGGTGGGCTTAACTCATCCTCTACTATGATCTCAGGGAAGAGCTTTATCTACAATCCCGTCAGGAGTACTTATAACCTGCCACTCTGGACGCTATGAGGTTTTTAATACCCACAAGGAGGTCTTGTCACAGTACAGTATCACTCATTTGGAGGGTAAATGAGAATAATATACACCCATAAACAGAGTGAAATGTTTTATGGGAGCTTGTAATGCAATTGACTTCTGTTGTTAAACAGTGCCTGTCTCACCAAAATCGCTCCCACCCCTTACCTCCCCTTTCAGCCTTTGAAATGGCTTACTGTAAGTCGCTGTATTACGGCATCTGTTAAGAAACTAAAAAGTACATCAATGTAATGAAACGTGTCTCCATGCTTTTGATGTTCAGCACTTGAACAGAGAATATGAAAAGCAGCTGAGGGACAAAACAGCACAATGACAAAAGGATTGCCCCACCAGATCTACCATAATGTCCATTTTGTGAATGAGCAGAAGTTGCAGTGCTGTAGTAGGGGCATTGTTAACGGCCTTGAATTGTAGTGTACGAAATGAACATTCCAGGCACGACACGCCCCCCTTTGCACTGCTCCCAAAACAGAAGGTCTAGCCGCGTGCTATAATGTAATGGCATCCCTTACAGCCACCTCCACCCACTGTTGTTGGGGCTGCAGTGTTTAAAAATACCCATGTGTTATCTAAGAACTCTATGGCTTCCTAGTCTTAGTAGCTGTCCTTAGCATGACAAAGACTTTTGAACGCAGAAACCCAGTTTTTCGGGTCTGATAACAACTTTTGACATTCAAAAATAAGTTGATGGATTTGTTGCCGGCTGCTCCTCTGGCAAAAGTGAAGTGAGGTTAGAATCTAGAAAAAGGAAGTGGCTCACTCACCTGTGGATCCCTCACACCGACCAACACAACAACAGACAGTCCTGACTGAGGAAGGGGCCACAGGGGGCACGGCCCCTCACCGTTCGTCCCACACTCAAGCATTCCCTCTCTCAGACTGAAACACAATCCAGCCATCCACACCACTTATATACAGCCAAGAGAGAGGGCGAGAGAGAGAGAGAGAGAGAGAGAGAGAGAGAGAGAGAGAGAGAAAGGGAGGGAGGTAGCTTTAAATCCCATTGACTTTGCTGAACACATAAGTCTGATCCTCTCTGGACTGTGAGTCTAGCAGGAAAGTCTCACGCTCATCCACTTCAATCAGCATTATAGGCAGGGCGGGGCGACGTGGAAAAGACGATTGTCTCTGTGTGCGTGGATTTGTGTATGTTTGTGTGTTTCCTCACGTGTGCGTGCCTTTTTCAAACACCTGACATCAGCACAGTTATTCCACAGTGCCTTGATTTAAAAGGCAATACCTGTAATGTTGAATTCCATACATTGGAATGGAATTGTGATATACTGTGTATATTCACACACACACACACACACACACACACACACACACACACACACACACACACACACGCACACACATGCTATACAAGGTCAGTCTACAATTCCTTGAAACAATGGACCAAGCGGGGCCTCAGTGTTTCTCCACCCTTATCAAAAAGGACATTTCGTGCTGCCTCAGGATTTTGGCTTGTTTGTGTGACCTCCAGGATGTACTCCCTGGGGGACCAGTCACAGAGGGATGTATAGCAAGATACTGGGGTCCCATTATTACACCGTACAGAGAGAACACAGAGCGGTATTGTAAAACATTAACACTACAGTAGACTTATGCAACTCCTCCATTATCTATGTGCTGAAAATAACCCTGCAAGCATTCCATGAAAACCCAGCTGCAGCTGATTGATATGCTATTCTCAGATGTAATCTAAACATTTGGGCTGAGGGGCCTGACAAAGCCCAGGCACAGGGCTCCATTCATGGACTTGTTAGAAGGTGAGTTTGAGTAAAGCTCTCAAGTATTTGAGCCGTAAAACAGTTTCCCTTGCCAAGAGCTGCTCTCTGAGAGCGAGACAGGCAATAACAACCGTGCAAAGTGCCAGTCCATTGAGATCTCTCCGACATTTTTAAGAATTCCCATGTACACATTTTGCCTTTGTAGTCTTGTTTTTTTTACGTAAGCCCTGTCTGTGTTGATCGCACCTACACACGCTCCCCTTTCAACCGTGTTCCAGCCTGTACATTAACACAAGGCCGCAGTGTTATGATGGAACACCTAATCTAACTGTATGCTCCACTCAGCAGTATAACATCTGATGGTGTTAGTGGCCAGGGCTGATTGTTCTTTCCTATCTGAAACAATGCAGTGGAAAGAGTGTGCCAGAGCAGGAAGGTGAGCCATCTGCGCCAGTCAAGCCATCAGTCAACCTAGATGAGATCAGAGCTGAGATCCGAGCAGAGATCAAGGCAAAGATAGAGGAGGAGGCCTACAGCAAAGGGTGAGGCCTTCTCTGTGGTACCTCTTACACATACTTTATTACTTTGACAAATATGTCTCTGCATATCTGCATTATGTCTCTGCATGCTGACAGGACAGTGACTTATCATAACTTATGCTGCAGTGGTCCATCTAATGTTAATATGATTTATCATTTAATGATTGTACATATAAATTCAGTCATGAACATTATTGGCTATATTCTGAGACATTTACACTGTAAATATACGAGCAGTGCTAGTGAGACACTGATCTGTATTCGTCACTGTCACATTATAATTATTTAGTATAAGACAATTTTGTGCATTTTGTTGTCTGCTGTTTGTTAACTGGATACTGTACACATGTGACTATCCCAAATATAGTTACCAAGAGGGACTAAAACAGTGTAAAGAGCTCCAGGAGGTGAAGGAGGAAAAGGAAAAGGTTGAGGAGAAAGTTCTGGAATCGGAAAATAAGGACGAGGAGTGTGGAAGAGTGAGCAAGAGCAGCAGGTGTGTTTTCTTCACAATATATATTCCTACCTCAAATAACAATGTACATTAATCGTTTTGGTGACCTCAATGAAACAATGTCTTGTCATTCATTCCGTGACCATGTCGTCCTCACAGCAAGATGGAGGAGCTCCTAGTCGTCCTAGACCGGCTTTGCCCCAAGACTTTCTGTGGTACCCGACTTTTCTGGATAGTCCTGACATTGTTCCTGGCGATGTTCCTGGTGGTCAATATCTTTGCGTTCTTCAGTGACTGGTACGGTGGCCATGGGGACATGTCAGCAGAAAAGGCTGTGGTCCAAAGCAAGAAGAAGATCTTTGGATTGAATGTAGCAGTGCAGCCAAAGAACCCCACCACAGAATAACAAAGAGACTCCCACTTGCCTTCCAACTCTGTCTGAAGAGACTCATCCTCTTTTCACCATGTCACCATCCACTTCACTACAGGACTCTGACCAGCTATAGGGTCGAAGGATGCGGCTTCGGGAGCATTTGTTTGATTTTAGTAGATTTAGCCTTTCTTATCATTAATTTAATCAAGTTATAATTTTGTTCTCATAGGACAGTTGAAGACTGAAGCAAAGGAATATCCACACACTGGGTTGCAGCTCCCAATACTTTAATAGGCAACGGTTCAACGGTTTTAATCAGGCAAAATCGTTCCAGTGCACAGATATTCTTTTTGCTTCAGTGTTCACATTTGCCTTTATTCTGCTTCTGGCCTAACACAGGCAAGATGTGCACACTGTTACTCTACTCTGATTGGAAAGTTCACAGAATGTTTGTTGTAGTGAAAATAAGCATAGATACCTGATGTGTAGGGACCAAAAGTATGTAGTGTGGCGAAACATGTTCATATATATTTACAGTGGATGCATACTTCAATGTGTGTGTTTTGCTTTTTTCATCCTGTTACTCTGAATGACTCATCTTGATTGAGTGAATGCAGATCTTCTGGATTTTGACTGAAGACAAAGTGTACGTTAATCTACCACTCTAATCTTATTGTGTGGTCTCTCAGGTCCAGTAGATAAAAAAAGCCCTTGAGAGACTTAAAGTCATATTTAAAGAGTTAGAATTTAAAGGAATGTTTTTATCTAAAGTATTTTATATATTTAAGTAGACTTTTTGAAGACAATATCACTGTAAGCACATTCCAAAGTAGTTCCTTAAGTGCAATACTCTGCAGCTGATGGTTCTTGTTTGTGTTGTTTTGGTTTGTATTCTCAGAGCACTGAAAGACTTTCTTCATGTACGATAGCACTCTTTAGACAGCATGAGACCTTTTTTTAATCTCTTTTGCACAAGTGTGCCTCTGTTGTATGGTTTTTACGCTCTGCCACTTCACCTTTAAATAAAGGTGCCTGAAAACATTCAGCGGTCATTTTCTTAGATAGAAATACAAGCAGGCAGATGTTTTGAATGTACTCTAACATTCCAAAAATGTTAAAACAATGTAAAGCAATTTCCTTTTAGAAACAAGTGACACTATATACGCTATTTAAATGTGTGGCTTGTTCAACACGGTGATTTTATCTTCCTGACCAGCTCTTCTTAAAATGAAAGATATTATATCTGTCTCTATTTCTCTATGGAGAAGATATGATGAGTATGTAATGTGTTTAATAAGCTGGAACTTTACAGGGCTATGGCTTCAGACCCCCCCCCACAGAGGAGTGGACACCCTGTGAAACAAGGAAATAATCTCTTATATCCCATTAGGTCACAAATGATATCTGAGTGTCACTGACTCTTTATATCTAACAAAACCCCTCTTGCCCGCACCTCATCCCTGCCTGCGTCATTTCCTGTTGGCAGGGGTTGCGGTGAGATGTTTTTGTGGAAGTGGGATGACACTGTGTGTCACAGGCACATCAGAGGAGAGCAGGGACTGTGCGCTTGTTCACGGTTCAGCAATGCCCACAGGGAGGAAATGATTTTGTATGAGGAGAATAACAATTGTTTAATATATTATTATTATTATTATTATCAAAAAATATTCTATGGCTCTTTTTATTTCATTATCCCATATAATATGGAATATTCCTGGATCTGTATGTGCTCTGGTGTATAAACATTACAATATTTGGTTTATCTTAGTTCCAATTAGGGGTACTCCACCCATTTTAAGAAGCCAGTCTGATTTGTCACAAACTGGGAGTTATTTAAGTCCATCCAAAAGCACTTGCACCAGTGTTTTGGTTTTTGAGCTGCTGGAAGCAAAATTATAAGCATTTTTACCAATAATGGTAGTGGAAGATGTTATGAAACTGTTGGGAAGCTGTTTGGAATTTAGGCTACCTGTGACCTTTAAGACATGTTCAGGTCCCTATTGTTCACAAATGTTAAGCTAATAGCTAGCTACATACTGCTTACAATATCAAAGCCAAAACACTGGTACAGATGCTTTTGTATGTATCCATTTACATATGTTTTATACTTCTCTGAAAGCTGCTTTAGGTTAATATTTTTCTGAAATATAATTTTTAATCTGATGCGTTATTTTATTATTCTGTCAACTGCTAGCTCATGTCATTTGGCACCCAAATGCAACATTTCCATTCTGCATTGTGTGCTGTTAAAATGTTTGTTTTCCCGTTAATCTCCCATTCTTGGACCTGGTTCCTAAAGTACATGATGCCTCTTGATTTGACCTGTGAACAGTACTTCCCTCTTCCTTTTCCCTTACTACATGGCCCTTTCAGAGTCCACAATGAAGGGAATCGCCCCTATCTAACCCCCTTCATTTGGCTCACAGACACACAGCCTGAGGAACACTTGCCATCCTTTACAGCCAACCATCTATATACTGACCTGTAGTGAATATGATGTGGCTTTGGATCCTCTCACTTTTGTCTATCAAGCTGGCCATCTCTGATCAAAACATTAACACCAGCAAATTAAAAGGTAAGGAATTTTGATATTTGTGTATTTTCATATATACTGGTGTAGCCTACAGTTTTATAAAATTGTCTTTATGTAAAATTCTACAATTATTTTTGTGTAGGCCACTGATCAAGCAAGCTTAAGAATGTGCAAAACTGGTGTTTGAAATAGATACAAATGCAGCAAACTTAAAAAGTTCATACCAGCATGATAAAGTATCTTCCTCATCTAATCATATCTGTATGTCTGCTTACATAAATGCCTGTTGTTCATTACAGCCACCCGGTTTATTTGTCAGCATTTTATTATTGAGTTGTACTTACCTCATGGCTCCCAATGACTGCGCTACAGTTCAACATATTGTTGTATAATAGCAAAACTCTAGCTGCATATTTTCAATTATGGCAGCTTACTATTGCTCACAAAGGAAGAGGTTCACATGTAACAGAAGTGGAGCTCTCCGCATTCTGTTCTCTGAAAGTAATTCCAATTATAGGCTGTGCAACACATGAGAACACATGATTCACAGTATGATTGTTACAATTATAACTTACACAGATGAAGCATTTTTTAGATGCAATTTTAGGATATTCGGATCCAATCAGATAAGTCAATTAAATTCAACATTTCTGCTGAGGCAATGGTACTGAAGTTGATCTGGGTTGATTGAAAGTCATCCCTAGCCAATGGAGAACTCAATAAAGCTGGTATGTTCTTTTCAATAATTTTTTTCTAATGCTGTCCTATCCTTAGTTTTCCCAGCTAACCATAGAATTGCTGGAGTGTTCCAGGTCAGCTACACAAATTACCTAAACCAACCTGAGTATGCCTTCAATGCCTCTGAGGCCAGGACGGTTTGCCAATTGCTAGGAGTGACCATGGCCTCCAAAGACCAAGTACAGGAGGCTCTGACACAGGGCTTGGAAACATGCAGGTTTGGGGATTAACAGAGAAGCAGACCTGGATCAAGTAGTATATGCAAATAAATCTTAGAGGCTGGTTTAACCTGTTTGGAGTAGCCTAGTAGGTGGTGTTTGCCACAGGACATTCCAGAGTGCCAGAAAGTTTAGACTTTTTGAAAGTCAATGTTTTTCTGTAATTGACATCTGACACTATGTGATTGGTCCTGATGTGACCCTCCTATAGCCTATTCCAAGCAAGTTCAACTACTGCTAAGAGTTATTTGCAAATACAACTTGACCCAGGACTTCAGAGTCGACAATATTCATGTCTACATCATTCCATAATGTGATTGGAAGACAGTCGCATGTAACAAGAAACGTTGTTATATCCACAGGTTTGGATGGATTGATGAACATTTTCTGGTCATCCCTCGAATTGAAGCAAGTACAACATGTGGTAAAAACAACACAGGGCTGGTGCCATGGCGAGCCTCTGTCACAAGAAAGTCTGATGTATTCTGCTATAATCAATCAGGTATGACACAGTACATGTTGTCCCTCCTCTTTTTTCACCTGCTTCCATCGACATTCTTGCATGGAATACCATTAAATCTCACAATGAATATGTTGTTCCAACACCTTAGGGCAAACTAATCAATGTTTTTGAAAACTGACAATTCTGTCACAAATCCAGAGGTCATAGAAGAAAGATTCTAATCTGATGATAGTCTAATCATTGATGTAGAATTGGGAGCTGCTTTATAAACAATTCTATTCTGTGAGGCATCATCATATCAGATTCATTTGCCAGAATAGCTCTGTTTGTTAAGAATAAAAATTGGCTTCCTAAATCGCTCAAATTTATGTTGACTTAACAGCTAATGCACCCCAATGTTGGAGGAAGCGAGGAGGAATGGGATAATGACTTTGTGGAGTCATCGATTATTCATCTGAACTTTTATATCCAAATGAGGTTTATTTTAAAGTAATACCATCAAATATGAAATATAGAATTGATTGTCAATAGAGCTGTGCTTTGGTCAGACATCACAGGCTATAGGGCAGGGCAAATTCTTCTGTCTTAGATCTATAGGAGACCGTACATTTCTAACAAGTAAAGTGTCATGCCTGTGAGCCACCACCAGGGGCAGAGTGGCTAGCCGTGACTGACTGACTGACAGAGCGGGTGGCATTGCTATAGGTCTGTGCTGGTCCCGTGTCTGTGTTTCCAGTGCAGTATTATGGTAATCCTACTGTACGAGTGTTGTATGAGGTGATGAATGTGAAAGGAAACAGGAGAACAGAGAAAACATCCTACATTGACTTCCTATGCACTCCCCTGGTTGAGGTGACAAGTTCACTGGAATGAAGTCAAATGGAAAGGAAACACTGCCTGCCTGTTAACTATTGAGATGCATCATTGTGAAATAATGGACTATATGCTGACGGTTGATGATGCATTTTCTCTCTTTTATTTCAACAGAGAATTGACATACTGTATTTCTCTCTCATATTATCTCTCACAGCCTTTATTTTTATACACAAACCACAGATATGGCGACACAATTGAAGGATACCACAGCTGATAGCCTTTTGACCACAAGGGACCACCAGGAGCGAACCCATTCTCCTTCAGAGACCTCAACCTCGACCGCCAACCTCCAGCCTACTTTTACCACTCATCTGTTCAAGTCCACACAATCAACCCTGTCCAGTTCCCCATCTCTCTCCTCCCTTCTCTCACTCAGCACCTCCTCCTCTCTCCACCCATCGCCTAGCAGCCTAGAGATAGAGGTAGAGCTGCACCAGTCCATAAGCAGCGCACAGGCCTCTATTGGAGGTAGAGACATTTTTACTATCATCCTCTGAAATGTATATTGTATATTAAATCATTTATTATTATATTGACAATAAATATGGTCATAAATTCAAATAGAAATCCACCATCATTAGTGTTTGATGTCAGAATGACAAGACGTTTTTACTAATGTTCTTCCACTCTTGTTCTTTATTGTTTCAGCGCCGGCAATGGCACTGCTTATCACCTCAAGCTGTGCTCTTCTCCTAATTGCAATAGCCATTCTTTGGTACTTCAAATCGTAGGTGTTTTTTTGTTTTGTCTTGTTTTGTTTTGTTTTTTTCAGTTGCAAATATGAAAACTTAACAATGAGTTGTTCCATAGCACCAAGGGGCTGCATATAAAACCAAATGGTTATGGCATAGAACGGACAGTGGTTCAATGGTTCACAAGTGGTTTTATACTGTACTATAGAAGCACAAACTGGCATCCATGGTACTGTAATAGTTAATTACTGGTTCTGTAAATGGTTCTTCAGTGGTTCTTTGGTTCTTAACTTCAACAGACAAAAATTTGTGACACCTGGAATGAAATTGGTCATGAATTTCCGAGTTTTATACCTTGATTGAAATCACATTCTTATGGTACTTGATTGTTTTGTATAAAAGGAATAAAAAAAGAACTTGGTTTTATGATGAATTTATATTTCATCGACTGTTTATAATGTCCATAACTCTCCTATTTGAAAAAAAAAAAACCTCTTAAAACACATCTAATACATCTCTGCATTATGCCTCAGTTCAGCTGACTTTACGTGGAGCTGACAATAATACAGTGGTTCATAGAGCTTTGTAAATCACTATAAGTAATCTTTTTGCTTTACTTTAAGTGGACAAAAAAACGTATTGCTCTGTATTATACTACAAGCTCCAAGACACATTGCAATCATAGTCATAATGCCCCATAACTGTCTGATATGTTATAATGGGCTTTAAATAGGTTTTCAGACAGGATGGAATTCATGGAGGTGGTCAGGTACTAATTATCATTACCTAGACCTCCCCTGGTAAATGGTAATATAATGCAGAGGACAATTTAGGGTGGATGTTATATTCTTGGGTTTGAAAGTGATAACATCTGAGAGAAAACGACTTCTATCAGTAAGTAAATGTGAGTAATAATTTCTGATTCTGTCTCTGAAAAGCATCAGGGGCTGTTGTCTGAGCTGGGGTGTGAAGCAGCGGGAGGAGTACATAGAGACAGAGGAGTGGACATGTGTGAAGACTGTGAAGGAAGCCCAGAATGAGGAGGCTCACGAGGAGGTCAAGAAAGAGACAGACGACAATGTGACGGTCAACATTACTGAGAAAGAGCCTCTTGGACCAGATTAAAACTAGAAAACTAACCCTTACAAAAAGTATCATAGTACTTTGACGGTAATTTCAGTTTTACCATGGTACTTGCCATTGTAAAAATTATTTACCATGGTACTGCCATGGTAAAAGTCATGTATCGCCATGGTACCAATTTTGTACTTAAATAACATCATGGTAAAATCCAATTTAAACCATGATACCAATGGTAATATCATGGTATTATATTATGTTTTGGTCACTACCATGTAGTGACGAAAAGTTATAGAAATACCCTGATACTTTTCTGGAAATTCCATGATACTTTTTCATAAGGGAATCTTGATTTGCTTTTTCTATTAGGGGATGAAACCATGGTCATCTGTTACTTTGGTGTAATTGGGGGAAAATGCATTTATTTATTGCATAGATGGTGCATGTTTGAAAGTATTTTGTTAAGTCAATTGATAAATACTGTTACTGTGGAACTGTTAGAACTGAATGACATTCTGTGCCAGCTGTCTTAGCCACTAGATGGCAATGGTTGCACAAATTAAAGATGTACTGTGTTCTCTGCTATGCTAATTTCTTTCTCTGCTCCCTTTAATCTGACATGTTGCAATGTAAGACAAATATAAATGATGAATAAAGGCAAATTTTTCACATAAATTCAAACAAAGCGTCTGTATCAACTTATTATACTTTTCAAAACCTTTTTTCAAAATGCAGACCATATCATTATAGAGATAAGTATTATCCAAAACTGAGCTCAGTGTCCTCATTGAAATGTACTGGTATGATATACCTTACTGAAATCTCACTGATACCTCGAAAAACAAGTCCATGTAGGGGAGAGACAGTGGAATTGTACCAGACGGTATTCATCACTGTTCAAGCTATCTCCCTGTCCCAGTGATAAACACTGCAGCAAGCACTCTCAGCTGTGCCCACCAGCCATTAGTGTGTGCTGTGATGCACACTTAAGTATCTGAAGTGTAAATGGAAAAGCTGGAGCCAGTAGTTTTCTGTAATATGTGTCCCCTTTTTTTTTCTCACATAGTGAAGACATGGGTGTTTGTAAAGGGTGATTATGTGTAGTAGCAATTATGTGCACTTACTTACTGGTTGTTTTACTGCACACAACCAGATCCAGCCCTTCACAGGTTCAGTTAGAGCCTTGGAGAAGTAACCTGCCATCTCTAGCACCACCATCAGTCTAGTGACAATGGGCAATTTGATGGATGGATGTATACCCAAGGCCCTGTAATTCTCTCAAGCATCAGTTTTTGATCAAATTATTTTCATGTTACACTGTATTTCTCTGTCGACGGAACCACTGAAACATGGGTAATGATAGAAATGAATGTGTGAGTAACTGGAGGCTATGGTGGTGATTACTGATAGCTTGGCATGCTTTGATTCTGTCTGCGGATAATCATGTTCACAAAGGTGGAGTACTCATTGCTTCAGACTTCACCACATCCACTAGGAAGCTGAGTTCATTGCATAGTGTCTCATGTCTGTAGGCCATGCGGATCTGTGCTACATTGGTCCGACGGATATCATTACCCTCAGGTCCATCTTTCAGGTAGTTCACACCTAAGAAGTGTTTCTTATCCTGCAAAAAAAAAAAAAAAAACACAAAACAAACATGACATAATGCATGAGACCATGGGACTTGCCAACTCCTTTATGTACAGAAGTCTGTAAAATTAATCAACATATTATAGCACATTCTGAATTGCTAATAGGTAAATAGAATTTGCTAGATGGTGTTGAGGTACCACAATATTGTAGCATTAAAAGTGCCTTGTGGAATAGTGGAGCAAAAAAGCTGAAAGAGGGGATTGTATTTAATGATCACAGATGTCTCCCCACCTGGTGAGATAGTCCACTTTGCAGCACACTGTTCCTGGCTATCTCACACACATCACAGGTGCTGAGTTTCCACAGCTGAGCTGCAATGGCATACTCCTCCATCAAAGCCTCCTAGTGACAGGTTACACAAACAGCGCATCAGACCTTTGCACATTGCTAGACTAACCCAAAATGAGCCACGCTGTGCAACATTATGTTCAGTCAGTGGAAATGCACAAGATTCCAATGTAGTCAAAAGCGGCTTTGAGCACCATGTGTTCTTGTATTAATGTCTGTTAACCTTAGTGTAATGGAACTGCATGGGATCATCTGTGGACAGGGAGACACACAGGCCCTTGTGGAGGAACTCTCGAAGAGGGTTCTTGGAGTATTCCAGGAACAGGCTGTTGTTGCTGAGTGGAGACATTGCAATTGGAATCTGAGCCAGGTAGTACAGATACTGCAGCACAGGGCTCTGAGGGCACACAGGGCAGGGGTGCATGGTTACACAAATAGGGATGTAGCACACAAATATGAACACAGAGACAGAGAGCGAGAGAGAGAGAGAGAGAGAGAGAGAGAGAGAGGGAGAGAACACACCACTTTGTTCTCCTTTTCTTTGCATCTGTATCCCCATTTTTCAGGGTATTTCAAGTTCTTATGAAAACTGGCACAGGGGGAGGCGAGGACAGCACTGTAGGGTGAATAACAATAAACACTACGGTGCCCGCCAAAGCTGGGCCATGAACCAAAGTTGTAGAATGACCATTGTAAGGTCAGCATGTGTTTGCTTGTGTGCGTGTGTGTGTTTAGAGAAAGAGAGAGAGAGAGAGAGATGAAAGCCTGTGTAGCCTGGCAGTTGTGACAGCTCCCCAAGGCCAGGCTGCCTGTGACCTCATCTTGCCCCGGCCGGGCAGTTCCAGGTGATGGCAATGCTGTGGCGTGAGGTTGTGAAACACAGATTCAAAGCTACCGAATCAGCCACATTATGGGGTGTTTCATCTCAGATATCTGGTCTCAACAGTCCCCATAGCCTCAGCTAGAGACCAGACAACACAGCCCGGGTCGGACAGGCTACTACATTCATATAGTAAAAAAAATAAAAAAAAAAAAAAATATATATATATATATATATCAATCATGTAATTCACTGGATTATACCAACTATGTAATCTGTTTGCTTTTAGATTATCTTGCCTCAAAAATCCATAAACTAACTGATTTTATTCTAAACTGAATGGAATTTAATTTATGTTACTATGCACAATCATGAATAATCATCAATTCAAATGATTTAAAAAAACAATTGCGAGATTATGTGTCCATAATCTCAAAATGTCATTTTTATTTTTTTTACTTGCAAACATATTTCCTTGTAATCCCACAAATAATGTATTTACCCACAAAACTACCTGTATTGTAATGTGACTGTGTTTTATAGCAACTATATAATAGATCACAGTTCACAATTTTTGTTTGTTCCGTTACATATAATCCATTATTTCCGAACCCTGCTTCCACTGACAATTACACAAACACATAGAGAACTGTCTCATGAATCATTCAAATCTTTCAACACCTGACTTCAAGGTGAAAAGGGTTTCCCCCCGAGGTCCAGCTCTCAGAGGCGCAGCTACAACACCTTTAACAGAGAACAAAGTGTTTGTCATTCTCATACTCAAGCCCCGTTATTCTCCTCTACATGTGTCTTCCAGAACCTGAAAATGTCAAGCCAATGTATGATGATTGACTTATTGAATAAATTACTGAACCAACGCCGAGAGGAAAGGATACCCTCTGGTGGCGGAGTACGGCACTACAGCGGGAGGCACTACTGCAATAGTGCTCAGAAACAACTGTTTTTGTGTTCGACTTTTAGGGATGCTACAAACAATACAGTGTTCCTCTGCACTGTGTCTGCCTGCCCTCTCTATTTATTCCGGTGTTCACCTCTCAACAATATGAATTACTCTTGGTTTGAGTAATGGCCTTTACACAGGGACAGCCGGAACTCCCACGCTAGTGTGGGTTGGTTGCAGTATCCCGCGAAATACAGTATGATATATAGTCGTGTGCTGTGTGTGTGTGTGTGTGTGTGTGTGTGAGCAAGAAAACGAGAGAGAAAGAGTGTGGGTGTGCGTGTGGGTTGTGTAGGTGGGGGCATGCAAGTGTAGGTGTGCACATGCATGCGTGTGTGTGTGTGTGTGTGTGTGTGTGTG
>OMKL01022059.1:7094-21752 GCA_900302295.1 Parasudis fraserbrunneri
GTATGGAGGGAGATGCAGAGGAGCTATGGAGTGAGATGGAGGAGGATGTATGGAGGGAGATGGTTGAGGAGGTATGGAGGGAGATGGTTGAGGAGGTATGGAGGAGGAGCTATGGAGGGAGATGGTTGAGGAGGTATGGAGGGAGATGGTTGAGGAGGTATGGAGGGAGATGGAGGAGGAGGTATGGAGGGAGATGGTTGAGGAGGTATGGAGGGAGATGGAGGAGGAGGTATGGAGGTACCTGAAACCTTCTCTGGAGTAGAGAGACACCTTGCTCCAGGCCTGCTGGGACACACCCATCACCCCTGAACTGTGCAGATACCTCGATGTGGTGGAGTCTGGAATATACACAACACACACACTGTCATTATCAGCATCACATACGCACACACCTTCAAAAGCCCAACAAGTTCACAGAACTTGATACAGATCAACATTCTCCTTGTGAATTCATACTGTAGCACCACCATGTGAATTTTCTAATCAGTTAATTGAAAATTGATCACTTCATTTCATACTAATCAATGGTGCAACAGCACCGACTTGGTCCAAATCCCTCTGATCCAGCCTGGGGAAACATCAAATTCAGCACTGCTTTAAGAATCCCATTAACCAATGTAATGCGGCTGTGTGCCTGTTGAACAGACCTGCGAAAGAGCCGTGTAACCTGATGTCGTGTGCGATGAAGCCAGCTGCAAACACCAGCAGAGCCATGACCAGCCTGGACCAAGGGAACCCATGGCCTCGCATCTTCAACTGGAGAGCCTGGAGAGGGACAAGGAAAGCATGATTCACAAACTACAGCAGAACCTCGTTTGTCTGAACCTCAGTCCAACAAACTGAACGGTCTACTGAATAGGCATTATGAGTAAAAAAAATAAAAATAAATAAATAAATACTGGTAGTAGTTGATGGAATTAGATTGTACCTAACATTTTAGAATGCATGTGCATGCAAGTTTTACATTTTGAAAAACAGATTTGGGCCAGAAATTCAATACATTTCATTGCTTTAATGAAGATGTAATTTTCCTTGAAAGACTGCCTTGTGCAGCGTGAGTCCGTCTTACTTGGCACAGGGTATTGCACTCTTGTAGGTCTTCAGAGTTTACCGTCTCCTTCATCTCCTCGTTTGTCACTCTAAAAGATTGGACGGTTTCTTGAAGGTTCTTACGCAACTAAATGTCAACCAGAAAACACATGAATCAAATTCAGAACGCTGTTCAGTTTCAATAAGTCAACTGTCACCGCTTCGGATTTCATTATGAGAATACGGCTCATCAATCACTGGACCACATAGTAAGAGTCATACCTTTGGTGGCAAGGCATTCCATGATTTTAATAAATGGTTCAACAGGAGGCTGGAGGAGGACAGAGGGAAACACAAGATTAAACACAACACTGGAAATGTCAGGGGTGTTAAAGGGTAAGCTCAGAATTTGTTAACCCCAGCCCCATTTCTTACTCATCGATGTTGTCGAAGGGTAGAGTAATGTCCATGCTGTGCTTCACACTGAATACCCAGCTCCTCCGAAAGTAATGTAAAGTTAATGTAAATAAAAGTGTAAAAAGCGCTTAAGCATACTCAAAGACAAACTTGTTTGCCTTGGGTGCACTGTAGAGTAGGTTTCAGCGTTTATTTCAGAGCTCGTCCAGACTGAAGCGTGGCCCCATTACTTTACATTAGTGCTGTGGCTAGCTAGCTGGAGCTGCGCGTATCCAGTTTGAAGCACAACATGGATTGTGATGAGAAAGGACTCTACATTAATATTTTTACATTTAGTCATTTAGCTGACGCTTTTATCCAAAGGGACTTACAAATTGTGTAACAAGTCAACAAGTCAGCAAGAGGGTACACCTCTGGTGGTTAAGGGTAAGTGGTATTGTTCGTCTTGCAGTGCTGAACTCGAGTGCTTCTCTTTGAGAGCATGGTAGTATCGACATAGTAGCGCAGTAGTATAGGTATGGTAGCATAGTAAATAGTATTATAGATATAGTAGCATAGTAGTATAGATATAGTAGCATAGTACATAATAATAAAGACATAGTACCATAGTAAATAGTAGTGTAGACAATGTAGCATAGTACATAGTAGTATAGATGGTAAGGTTAGTTTTTTTTTCCTACCGACTGACAACATCATTGGTAAGTAGGAAATAATGCTTTGGGTACAGAATTTACACTTACCCTTTAAGGATGTATTTCAAATCATAGTTTTAATGGTCAGAGGGCGTGTGTGGATGTATAACCTACCTGGACTGGGGTAGGTGCTTGGTGTACAGCTGCCTCCACACCCCAAGACTCTGAACATCCACACACAAACACTCTGTCATACTGCTCAGGAGCTGAGGGACAGGAGAGGGACAGAAAGAGAGATGATTTATCATTTTTGCCATGGAAGTGGGGGCATATGCTATCAATCGTTGATGACAACTGCAATGAGGCATGCGGTGCCTGTTAATGACAATATGTGATATTAACATCAGCCATCTCTCTAATCTGAAACTGTAACCAGCCACATTCCATTCACACTAGTCTGCTGAAGGGGTAGAAAATTAATGTGTGTATGGGCGTGTGTGTGTGTGTGTGTGTACTGTATGTGTGTGTGCATGTCGCATATATTGAACAAGCCAACCTGTATATGGAGCAAGCTGTCTCAGACAAACTGGCAAAGTATCAGCCCTTGATGCTGTAAGAGGCCTTGGTTGTGACTGTACAGTAGGTTAAAGGTCCTGATATGTGGCAGCCTTGGTCATGTTCATAGGCTGGCAAGTTAGTAGCTTGAAACTTGCAGGCCAGGGTCAATAGTTCAATCTATTCCCACTAAGGCCATCCATGCTAAAAATGTATGTATTGATTGTACTATAAGGCACTTCAGATAAACGTGTTGATGAAATGGCCTATGTTCTGTGTAAACTGCCTCACCTCTCTCTTCATGTCGTCGGGGCAGTGCGGGGTTGCTCTGGAGAGGAAGGAGGGCAGGTACGTATGTAACGTGCTCTCAGGCTTGGCTCCGAATGCTAGAACTTTGAGTCGAGGATACAGACGCCTCAGCTGCTCCTGCAGACTGCACATAGAAAAGACATGTTTTTATTTTTAATTTTAATTTAATTAAATTTTTTATCTCTGCATAATGAAATAACAGTGTTTTTCATAGGTTATATGGTTATTTGTGGTGGTAGGAGGCTTATGAGGGTAAGATACACATTGTTCAATAGCAGAAAGAACTGTAAAAGAAATACCATACAATCTGTTACTGTATCACTTCGGAGAATTTATTTGTGGTGGGCTGCCACAAATAAATGTATTTATGGGAAACACTCTTAGCTGCTTGACAATTATGGGCAAAGTTGGTATTTGGTTGAACATGTACCTCTAACCCCTTTCACACATGCAGTCTATCCCTGAAATGTTCAGGAACATTTCCTGCACAGGGTGATGTGTGAATGGGAGCAGGGAATGATATCCCGGGAAATCTGTACCTCAAGGTGCTTTCACGCATAGAACCCAGAAAATAACTGGATTAACTTTTCCGGTAAAGGTAGCATTTTTTGTTGTTCACACGAGCGACGACTTTCAGTTTTCTTTTTAACCTGTTGCTACCATGAACACAACCCCATCATGAGACTGTTTAACTCCTCTGTTCTGATTGGCCTGGAGGGTCATGGCTCACTCCTATTAGCCGACTGCTGACAACAGGTTTTTAATGAGACCCTGAAAACCCTGTAAAAATAAAAGAATCGACAAGAGGAGCATATATTCAGTTTCAGTGGTGTGTTGAAAATGTATTATTCATCGTGTCGATGTCGAAACGTAGTGCTAACAGTATGTATGGCGGTGTTGTGAATACAGACCCGAATCATGTCATCAGCACTGTGCTATGATCGCCACGCCTTGTGGGGACTTGTAGGTAAACAGTGGGTAGGCAGCGTTAGTTCACAATCTACAACCTCGGGACAACACACACGGATGGAAATCACGCTGAAGACTATCAAGTCCCGGTCCAAATGGTAATTACCTCTTGGTGTTCGGTCACCCAGAGATTGAACTCGTGTTTGAACTTGTATGAACCAGACTTAGCAAAACAAGTGTGGCTTCTCCCAGATGTTGATGCCAAGATGTTTGACATGAGTTAACCTTGTGCAATTTCTTTATCATTGCAAGTTAATATTTGTTTTACCATTGATATCTCTGTGTGCAATGCTTCATTTGGTTTGTTTCTTGCACAATCTGTCTAATAAATACTTTACCATGTCTATACTGGCAGCAGCTCTTGCAAAAAGATAATTAGAGTGCCAACAGTCACTATTTGTTTTATTGTGCTAAGCCTTCAGTCCACAGACGTTGACTTCTGTTTTTGGGTGCTGTTTTTGGGTGCTGTTTTTGGGTGCCCAGCTTCAACATTCTTCTTTCCAAGCCCCTCTGTTCCAGAACAAGCATTTTAAAAGCTGTAGCTTTTCGCCTCCGATAGCGTCTCAGTCTCATGTGCCTACCTGCTTCAAGTTTGAAGAACTCTGAACTCTGTTCAGTTTAGCATCCAACACTCTTTTAATGTATTCAAATAGATCCGAAAAAACATTGCTCATCTCAAAAGCATGTTAAATATTAAAGACATAACAAGAACCAACAAAACCGGACAGAAACAGCTCCTCCTCCGCCATTTTCTTGAAAATAATGAGACATCTTCCGCTGCATACATTAAACATACATCCGCCATTGCCCCATCTATTCCGGCATTGCCGTTGCATGTGTGAATCAACGCAAGATGGAAACGTTCCTGTAAGTAGCTGAATGTGTGAATAGTGAACATCACTAGCGGTGCCTGAAAGGTTATCGCAATAATATAACGGGAGCTATGTGTGAAAGGAGTTTATGTTTGCATTTGTTTTCTCATTACCTTGACGACAGGGCATTCTTGGGCATGAAGGCAAAATCCAGCAGAGGGAAAAACTCTTTGGGTCCCATAATTCCAAATCCCTTTGTCAAGTTAGCGTGTAGCCTGGAGAGAATGGAGAACCACATTTTAGAGAGAGAACATTTACGAGAAAAAAGTATTATCTTAAACATATTCATTTGAGTTTGAAATTAAATGACATTTCATTTTGGAAAAGCGTTTCCATTTGTTTTGTTTTTTTAAGCACACATACCTCCATAAGTACTAATGAGCAGTCAATCTCAAACATTAGCTTCCTCAGTAGTCAATAGCCACCATGTGTACAGGCAATTGATGTTAGGGCTGTTCCAATTACCATTTTTTGGGCTTCAAAGCTTCAGTAGTAATTATCAGTGAAATACCGAAGCTTCATTCTTCCCGCTCGCAAAGATTCAATGTGGCAGGTAGATAAGAGCTATTACTGTAGTACTGGATTGGTTTTCTTAAAGTTCTCATGATTAAATGTCCTTGTCTGAGAAGAGCCGATTTTGACCAAAAAAATGAGGCATTTGCATTGATTTTCGCATTGATTACCATGGCAACGATTGAAGCTTTGAGGCTTTTAGGTCAGCCCTAATTATCTATATTACAAATAAGCAGAACTATTAAGAAAAACATGACCATAGGCACAAATGCAATTATAAAATCATCAAGATAAAATTGCTGTAGCTTGTGTATTTGTATTAGTTTTAGTCATTTCAAGTCAGCAGTTACAAATGAGCTCAAAACCAAAGCGAATGGACATTACTAAAAATACCCACGAGCATCAATATTGCTGTTTGACATGCTAAGAAGTGAAAATGTTTTACCAGAATGATATACCACTTTAACATGCAGACTTACAGCAGGAGTCTCTCCAGATAGGCTATGGCATACGAAGACAGGGACTTCACTCCCAGCACAGGTAACATGATACCCAGCCACACTGAAACACACACACACACACACACACACACACAATTGCATAATCCAGACATTATTTCAGTTTTGGTGTAAGCATGCGGTTGGTAAGCAGATGATCAACTATGGCCGACTGTGTGCGTGTGCCAAAGATGTTTTGCGCACTCTTGCTTCATTACCCCTTGACCCAGAATTACAGCCAACACACTTTCACCGTATCAGATATTGGGAAAGTAGAGGGAAAGGGGAGAGAGAGACACACGCTGTCAACAGCAGAGGGATGGGGGCGTTGAACAGGTACACAAATCAAGGATTATATTTAGCATTTTGTATATGTGAATGTGCGTTACCTCGTAGGCCCTGGCTGAGGTCATAAAATCCCGCCTGGCCCAAGGCCCACATGATGGTCAGACACTTGACTGGACGGTTCTGAACGGAACGCAACAACTCCAGATACTATGGACAGAGAGGGGGGAGAGGAGAGGGGGAAAGGGAAGAGGGGAGGTTATTGTGAGGGTTGACAACAATTACTGCAGATGGTACATGCACAGAGAGAAGGCTTAAATTGGATTGGAGATGGTCAGGGAATAGTAGACTATACATTTTGCAGCCAGACACTGACCACCATGGTCTTGGATCAGATGCCCCAAGGCAATGTTTCTTGTTGCTCAATATCAAACGTTGTTTGTCCGAGGAAAGCAACAGTTGTGATTGGAGGATCAAGAAATGAGGGCAGAGTTTGAGATAGGCCAATTAAGAGTTGTAGATAGGCCAGTCAACGAGGGCAGTGGAGCAGTTACTTCCACATTTCTGCCAGGCTAAAGGATGGACACACACACACTCACACACACACACACACTCACATCAGCCAGGTTCTGGGTGGCTATTCTGGGCTTGTCCTGTAGGATGGCCTGAATACAAACTCTGTAACCATGCAGTGGCTCTCCTGGAAACAGAGAGAAGAGGGGGTGTTAGCAATTTAAAAAAAGAACAAAAAAAGGTCCCACAATATCAGAGAAATTTTTCACATGATCATTAGCTTACACTACTTTTTAAATCATTGGATGCGTGTTTTAGCTTGTGGAAACCTAAAGCATAAAAGCAACTTTGCAAGTTGCTACATGTACATGACAATTTCTGCTAGTGGCCACAGTGGCTGATGCAGCTCTCTAGGGCTGCACAATGAATCCAAAATTTTCACAATTTCGAAATCGCAAGAGGCTTCAATATATCATAAAGACAAAATGTGTGTCAAAAAACCATTCTAAAGACTTAAGGAAACATTTTTGGTGCACACCCCAGAAACGTCACACATTCACATTGTGAATCATATCACAATCTCAACAACTGTCAATAGAATTGCAATATTTCCCCACCAAATCATTCAGCCCTACGGTTCTCTGGAGGGGGATTTGTTCCATTTTGGATTTGAACTTTGAACTGATGGAAACTTTTAAGTTGCAATATGTCTTGACACAGCATACCATCTTGTCATATACATCATGTATAAACGTTGACAATCCATTACAGCTACCTGTCTGTCTGTCCAGCTCCCTCAGCATGGTGTAAACACAGTGATCAAAGAAGTCTGGCAGAGTGTCGCTGCATCGCCCAACAAGTCCCTTGATCACACCTTTCAGCTCCTTTCCCGCAAGGCAGTATGGGTAGTCTGGGATTTAAAGACAGGGTAGGCAATGAACATAGAAATACAACCTGGCTAACGACCTAGGGCGGCGTTAAAAGAGGCTGATGAAGATGTAGGGTGGCGGGTCCGTTTTACTGACCATGGGCGTAGCTGCTGAGTGTGGGCTCGGTCTCTGGAGCGGTCAGTTTGTGGTTGAGGTATCCAGCCAGGTCTTTGACCCACACCGACGGGTTCTCTGGGAACAGATTCTGACTGAGCTCCAACTGCTGCTTCAGCTCCCCCACATCCAGCTTCGAGAGAACATGTTAAGGAGAGAGTGTGTGAGCAAGAGTGCACACAGGGACAAAATATCTATTATGCCAAGATAAATCTATGAGGCTGCGATTAAGCATGTGATATTTTGCTCCTAGGTTTACCGCAATACAGTGTTACTGTTGCGCCATCTCCCACACCTGCACTCGCTCACAGGGAGCGTTCAGGATTTGATGAAGCCCAACTGATTTATCATGACCTGATATTCCTTTTGGTTTCTAGTTTCTCATGACATTCTTCTAATGAAATTATCAACTGAATATGACACATGTCATTTGTTAGAAATGCAAATGCAAATCAATGTGGCACAAAACAATTTCACTGAAAATCACATGCAAAATTTTTGATGGAATATTATGAATTTGTCTCATATTATTTAGGTAGAGGCGATGAATAAGCCCCTCTAGGGTTTCTTGCCTCTACCTGCACTGTATTATCCTACTATTTTCCTCATGTCTTTTATGGTTTTTTCTTTGTTTTTTTGCTTTTTGTGCAAATAAATAAAGAAATTTTTTTATTAAACGGCTTATAAACAATTCCACAAGTCCTTATCTTACACTGGGTTGTGCATATGATTTGTCAGCCAATGACCTCAAGCTATTATACTGACTGTCACTGTTCTACTGCTTACAAATGCAACCAATGCCAATTTATTTCTCAATAACAACTCAACATGTTTAGGCACTTTTGAATGGACAGAAATAACTCAGAATAAATCCCATAGGCTTGCCAAAATTCTAAAGTAGGTTATCAATTTTAAAAGAGTGTATTACTCACAGCTTTGAAGGCCTCCTCTAGGTTCTTGTGGTGTGGAGAGGTGTGTGTGGCAGTGGGTGTTGTTTTCTTGGCTGGTTTGTTTGCGGAGGGCTTCTTAGGTTGAGAATCTGCCGGCGGTGGGACCTGCTCCTTGTTCTGCTTCTTCCCCATCTTCTCAAAGCCTTCAAACAAGGTCTCAGACATCTTCAGGGGTGCTGGAGAAAAAAGAAAAAGAAGGCAGTGGTTTAAGAGGCGTTTGTGCAGATGGGACAGCTTGCAGCGTATTCATACTAGAACTTCAATAGTCTACTGTGTGTCTCTTTCTGATCCATCTGCATGCTGGAATTCCAATTGATCATTGTGAGACCATGTAACTCTGCCTTCTTCCTCCTCCCTTCCACCCTTATATCCTTCTCAAACTCCCTTCCAGCCTCCCACCACAGTTTGCACAACATTTCCCACCCCCTCCCTACCACTGACAACACAAATGCAACACTCACAATGGACAGGGAATACGACAGAACAACAGTGGCAGCTTCACTATTCCCTTGTGTTACCGCCTAAAGGGATTTTGTTTAGTCCCCTTGTAGTAAACAAAGTATACAGCTCAGCTAAGTGGACTCAGAGGGGGCTCTGTATACCAACCTACATATAGCACGACATGACTAGGATACCCCTCCACCACCCTGCCCCCCAAACCTGAGAAGGCGCCGACAGGAACTAGCAGTTGCTCGCTGACCATTCTATATGTTGCTCGCAGAGCTTAACCTATATCTGGTGTATGTGTGTGTGTTTGTGTGTGTGTGTGTGTGTGTGTATCGTGTACATACACACACACTACACAAAGCTATGGCACTGAGGTTAGCCTGAGGTGATAACAACACTACAACTTGCCCAATTTCACTGTTCCAGTCTGTCACAGTGAGCCACCCTGCACGGTTCAGCAGCAGAGGGGCTTGGTCAAGGCTTGGTGTGTAAGCCTTAACGGTTTAATGAGCATTACCCAAGATGATGATTGGAGAGTTCAGCGGCATGGGGGAGGTTGGGAACGAACATGCTAATCACAGGACTCCCAAGTGGTGATGGAGGAGAGCGAGGGTGTAGAGTGCAGTGTAATTAGGCGGTTTAAATGGTGGAGAGAGCAGGTGTTCTTAAACCATTTCGACCCTGCAACTCTGCCTCGTGTATTCTAGTGGGGACCCAAAAAGAATGGGTGTTTGACCCCAATAGTTTAAAGGTAGAATCTGTAATGCTGTCAAACAGTGACCTCTAGGTAAAAGAGCCCTGCTTAGTATTGTGCTTTGTTTACTTTTTCGTTTTGGTCTCACGTGTGGGTTGGAGTTAAGCAACTTATTATACTGTGAATTTCTCCAGACCTCTCTTGGCAGAGCCTGAGGTGTGGCCAGCAATAGCAACCCTTCCCCTATACCCACTGAAATCCAATCCACACATCGGACAAAAACAAAAACTGTAAACAAAGCGCTGTACCATGTTGCCTTGAGGTCGTTGTTTGAGGACATTACAGATTCTACCTTTAATAAATGCTGGTGTTGTTTAGTGGTGGGAGGTAGGGTGTCTGTTAAAGGGGATTGGCAGTGGGGGGTGTAACCTGAGAGGTGTTCTCCGAACATGGCCTCCCAGCATAGTGACTGTAATGGATTCTCACACCAGCAGAAGAAGAATGCCAGACAGAAGAATCTTGAATCTTGAGAATGCTTCTCATAGAAACAAACTGCACAGAGAGAGAGAGACCATTCACTCACTCAAATGTGACAGAAAGCAGAAGCAATATCCTTTCCAATACCCTTCCTCATGTGGCAAGACAAGCCACTAACAGAATATTTTGAGCACCACCGCTACACCCGCCCCTTGTCTCACTCCAAGTATATGCAATGGCTTCAAGCTGAACACAGGCTGAGGGAAGCAGAACCCACAGAATCAACAGCCGCAGTCCCATGATCCAAGCAATTGGAGGTCTTGAGGCCACAGCTTGAATGTCTTGCTGTTATCATCCCTATTGGCAGCAAGTGTTCTCCTAGTATAATACAGCCAGACTTTGGACTGCCATCACCGATAAAGCTTTGGGATTCAAGCACAGTCTGATACACAAACAAGTAGCAATCCATTACTTATTGCGATAACCCCCTGCCTTGTTGTGATAAACCCCTGCCTTGTTGTTGAAGTTACTTCGGTGACAACACCCCTGCCCTGGATAGTAGTATTTGTATGTGTGAAACACCAGAAGGAGGAATGCATAACCACCAGAATTTACAGAAAATTATTTCATGAGGTAGTTAGTTTTGTATTGTTATTATCTCGTGGATGAGGTGTGTTGGTAAATATGGAATTTCACGTTCATAAGGACACACATCATCACATCACACACCAATATATCGCACAGCAGCTCTTGACAGCTGTCATAGCTGTCACAGCTGTCATAGCTCTCTGCAGTAAAAAAATAAATAAATAAATAAATAAATAACTACAATGTAGCAAGCTTACCAGATGTAACCCCTTGCTCTGTGATGACGTTTCATTTGTTGACACATTACTTGCCCTGCTAATGCTAACTAGTTAGCTAACGTTACCGCTATGCTCAAAATGTGACATGGACAAAATACAAGGTTTTCCCCAACTGCAAAGCATGTACTTATCTCTTCTCGCCCGTGATGTAGTTAGTATGTTAGCTAGCTACCTGGTTAGCAACTGACTGAGCTAGACTGTGTAACGTTAAATGACGGCGAGCCGAGCGCGCGGCCAAGGCTAGTTTAGCAAGCTTGTCAATTGGTTTAGTGAGCCATGATGATGGGCCAAATCTAACCAACGTTAGTTCAGGCAAGGTGGCCGGCGTGGAATTACCCAGACACCGCAACACCAATGGAACTTTGGAAAGCTAGCTGTTAGCTACCTTACTTTGAAATAAGGGAAGTGGGTCACAGAGTGACCACCAGTGGGCCATATTCACTTACGTAGAGAGAGTAGGTTAGATTCGGTCAAGGCTTTCCTCCCCCCACCTCCGGTTTTCTTGTCAGTCGTGGTTTTTCCTCCTGGATTATTTTTCTTCCCTTTCTTCACGACTTCCCACTTTCCAACGGAACCATTATTCGAAGCCATAGTTATTGCCAAAAGGGTGATGTTCGTTGGCGAGTCTGATACTTCCTGGCTGGCTTCTTCTACCCTGCTGTGCGTGCTGAGATGTAATGTGCGCTGGGTTTCACGGTGTCTGATGATTTAAATCGTCCCCTTGCCACGTCTCCTTGTCGGTATGACGTCAAACCCTGAGTAGATGGACCGTTAGTTCCCCCTTTATCACAAAATGTCTGCTTACATTAGAAAATACTTGAAATTAAATAATTGTTTTTTGAGAAAAAACATTTTTTCAATCAAATTCTGTCAACAAATTTTTTAATCAATAACTGTCACAGCAGTTGTATTAGCTCTGCATTTTTCTATTTCTATGCATTAGCTTGTGTGGAATGGAAATAAGCCTTGCAATACTTTGACACCACGCTATACGATGCCCTGTCTTCCACAGAAGTAGAGCAATGCACTGTAGCCCTGGAGGTATTTGCATTATGTTACACCCTTTATGTCCTATGTGTAACTCGTTACATATGCAGGTGGGTGGTTCCTTCATCATCAGCTTGGGTATGATCCAACTAGAACGTGGGACAGCAGAGTCCACACGAGAGAAGAGGCCACCTCGCTGGGGCACATCCTGCTTGTGTTTGGCCACGTTGCTCAAATGAGGCAATTAGTGGTTGGCACAAATCTCCAGGATCTATCTCAAGATCTCTTCCCCCACATCTGAGTAGATCAGTCCTTGACCACACACAGAACATGATAAAGACTTGGCAACAAAGAGTATCAAACCGACCGCTAGATAACATCAGCTGATTTAGATCACATACCACAAACACAGTGGGGAAGGAATTATAGCCTGGTAGGCAGGAGTGCCCCTGGTGCACACATAAGCCATGGGGACTATGTACACCAGACAGTACACTGGCTCTGCTGCCATCATATTTAAGAAAGCCCAGTCTGTTTTAGATTGATAAAAATGATTGTTTTAGAGGCAGAATGAAGGGGAGGGGTCTGAATCCCACTATTTTCATCAGAATCAGAATCAGCTTTATTTGCCAAGTATGTGTGCATACAAGGAATTTGACTCCGGAAAGTGGCTCAACATGTACTTACACAAAATAAAAGAAAAAAACAACACAGCAAACTTAAGATATACTCATTTTACACTATATACTATAGTGTTTATACTATAGATTTACATGCAGTTGAACCATTCCTGTGTTCTGTAAACAGGATACAAATAGTGCAAGAAGTGATATAAGCTATATACAGGTGAACCATTCCTGTGAGCGGTAACAGGATACAAATAGTGCAGAGAAGTGAGGAGTGCAGACGAATGAAGAGATAAATATAAAATGGTAGCACTAAAAAGAAAAATTGCTCTTTTTGACAAGTTGCTCTATGTACATGTAGTCAGTGGTTATGCACAGTATGTACAGCCTGTTCAGATATTCAATAGTAATAGAAATGTATTGCACATAGTGTTCTAGACTAAAATAAATATATTCTATTATAGTTTGTGTGTGATCTCAAAGACATCTTTGTTGTAATGGGATAGAAATAAAGGTTTTCCACGTATTCAAAGAGGTGATAAAAGAGAGGCTGACCCCCCTCAGCCATACTCGAGTTCACACCGTGGGGGCGAGAAAGAGCGAGACACAAAAAGCAGACATACAGCACATGACAAAAACATATCTTTTGAGAATGACATGGACAACATAACACACACATATTCTGATGTACTGTATGTTACTGTGAATAAAAGGACACACCAATTTAGTTTGATTGGGCTTGAACTCCAAACCTTTATTTCATTTCTGTAATAACTCCAAATGATGCATGTTTATCACATGACTGCCATAGCAACACACAGAGAGAGAGGGCCGTTATGTTCTCTCTGACTGGCTCAAACTACTGTCAATCACCTGGCCCACAGTCAGCCTAGCTGTCAATAAGAATAAACCACACCTACTAGTTCCTAGGCAGCCACTGTGGCGTTTTAACGCTGTGCAACATATTAAAACTCAGTCAATTAAATACGGCAACTGAAAAATAGAGATAGCAGCTAAAACTCTTTAACTCATTAATCAATACATACTCAAACATTAGTATTTGTGTAGTGTCATTTTTTTCTTGTTGTTGTTCATTCGTATAGCTCCAAAGCCTGATGTTGGTCTGGCCTTTTTGATCATTACATTTCACACTGAAGTCTCTTGCTTTGTCATTTAGCTACTCAATGCAAATAAAAACTCTGCAGGTTAAAACAATCTAAAAAATATAAAATTTGCGTCTTCCTGTATCCTACTGGCTGCAGCCAGTCACTGCATGTTGGCATTGTGGATCGTTTCAATTGGTTTCTTTTGCTACAGTTAGTGCAAGTCCCTCACCCCAAACCCAAACCCTATTTTCTTCAGAAAGTGAAACTGTAAAGAATAGATACAAAATAAATAAATAAAAACATAAATACATCATGCTGTCTCGTAAACAAGCTGTTATGACAGCTTTATCAAAAAAAAAAAATCCTCTGGCGGGACAACTTGATGAGTGAGAACAAACTTGTATGTTGTTATTTCAGAATGATGAGTGTGTATGTATGTATGTATGTATGTGAGTGTATCTATATGTGTGATATAACCGTGTTCTCGTGTGTCATCATGTGATATGTTCTCTGTCTGTCTGTGATATGTTCTGCGTGTGTGTGTGTTGCGTGTGTGATCATCTGTCAAGAGTGCACGGTGAAGGTAGTGACCTGCCTCCACAGATAGATAGCACTGTCGGCTCCAGGCTGCCAGCGCTGGAACCCTGTAATCTCATTGACATTAGCCTAACCGCCCTCAAAAAGACTAGCGTGCACAGGAGCTAGCCTCGCCGGGCTATAGCTAGCGCTGTGGTACTGCTGTCCCCTCACTCAGATCAGATGGAGTCGAGTTAGCCAAGCAGGGCTGCCACTGCCCTGGTCCAGACAGGTCTAGGTTAAGTGTCCCGACTAGCAGGATGTAGGAAAGCTAGGCTGTACAACAAAGTCATAA